>PVHY01008653.1:7131-60475 GCA_004024945.1 Uropsilus gracilis
AAACTCCAACACGGAGTTCAAATCTGCAAACTCCTTAACTGCATTCAGCACACATGCTGCCAGCCTGGGCCAGCCGAGGGTTGCAGGCCCTCGGTGGCCACATGGCCAAGCTCACATGGCTCACATCTTTACAAGATGGCTAATTCCCATCTCTCCTCTCTATCCTCTCTCCATATTGGAATCCCAATCGAATTAAATCCAATCCTCCTCTTTGTTTGCACACCCTTTATATACCCTGATTTCCCGCCTTCCAGGAAATCTGTTACACTTTCTTCCCCCTGCATCCCCCTGAAGGGAAATTCCAGCTAAGGTCATTCTCCCATTTTAACATTACCTGTCCTTGAAACCTGCAATCTTAAACAGGAGACAGTGGGGGGGGGGGCACACCCTATCAAGATTGTTTCACTTAGGTGCATATATAAAGAAACCAAATAAAAGGTCAGGAAAAATAGAAAACTTGCAAACTGACCATGGATCTGAAGCAGGCATGTAACAGGGGAGGGGAAAAGAGGGGAAAGGAAAGGTTAAAATGAATGGGAGGGAAGACCGCAGGGACTATGGTGATGGATCACGGGCACTACAGTGGTAAGAGAACTACAGAAGAGAAATCAAATAGTGTCAAAAAATAACAATATAAGAAAATAAATAAATGAACCAAATTTTAAAAAATTCTTAAATATGATGAAATCCAAAAGAAAAAGTGTTTAGTGTGATTCATTGCCCTCCGAGTCAAATTAAGGAGATGGGAAACACAATTTAGTAACACGATGCAGGTGAGACTAAATTGTGACTGGAGATTAAGCGGTCTGCAGTCAACCAGTTTGGACGCATCCATACAGAAGAAGTGAGGACACACACTCATCCCACCATCACTCTACCCCACCCTGCACCAGTGCTCTGAGGAACACTTACAAAGTAGCATGACTCATCAGTGCTTGCCCCTTTTCTCTGCCAGTGATTTCTCTTTCACAGTGTACCTCAGGGCAACCCAAGGAACTGAGGATGGAAAATTTTGCTGTATAGAAATATTCCCAATAATAAATGTAGAAAGAGGCCAGGCATGGTGGCACGTGCCTTTAATCCCAGCCTATGGAGGGAGGCTGGGACTGGGAATGGCTTGAGTCTGCAGGTTCGAGACCCTTCCGGGGCAACATAGCTGGGAGTGGTGGCACATGCCTGTAATGGCAGCTAACTGGGAGGCTGAGGCTGGGGATTGCCTGAGTCCATGGTGCTCTGGGCAACGTGAGTCTGTGGTTCCCCGGGCAACATATCAAGACCTAGCCTCAAAAAAAAAAAAAAATAAAAACATAAATATATAAATAAAAATGTAGAAAGAATGACTGTTAGAAATTAACCATCTTGCAAACCTCCATGGAATAATGGGTCTAGGTAATGCTGATAACATCTGCATCTTGTGATAGTATCACACTGAGTCATTTGGGCATCCCGTGCCCACTGATGGGACTATACCACTTACGAAGTGTTCCTGCTGAAAAATAAGATCCAAGTCAGACATTTGATTTATAGAAATTCTGATGAGGAGGAATGTGTTAAATATTACTACAGGAATTAAATAAGAAAACTTCAAAATGGGAGGATACTACAGAAGAAAATTACCCTATATGTCAACAAATAAAGAGATTGGGGGAGGGGGATAGAGAGAGGAAAGGAGGTAAAGGGAAACTTTAAAAAAGCATCAAACATTTACCATTCAAATGTAGAGCTTGCTTGAGTTCTGATTTGAACAAGTCAATATGTAGAGTATACTATATGGTATAATTCAGCAAAATTAATTCTAAAAGGATATTTGATATTAAGGAATTACTGACAAATCTGTCAGGTGAAGTAATGTTATTATAAGCTTTCTTTCCCCACTCCCTTTTAAAGGCATACAAATATTCACAGAAATGAATGAGATTTCTGTGATGAGAAAAAATGATGAGAAAAAATGAACAGGTAGTGACACTCCATAAATTACCAGGTGTGCTGTGGGTTGATTGGTACCTAAACCTTCCTCCCCAACAAATTCTTTTACTTTACATCAGCACAGAACAAAGCATGCATGAGAATGTTCAGTAAACAAAACAAAAACAGAAAATAACCAAAGGCAGCAAATCCTTTACATGCTCAGACAATTGTCATCAACTTCAGACTCTGTCAACAGCAGACAAGGGGCCTCCTGTGCATCTGGCAGGGGGTTAACGCACTCCCACTTCAGGGGAGCGTGTTCTTCTGTGTGATTTTTCCAAGCCCAGTGACACTGGGTAAATGTGCTGGTTCTTACCCAAACACCATAGCTTAACTTGGGAGTAATTATCTCCTCCCCCACACAGCTCACCCTTTTCCCTTCACACGCTTCCCTTGTCGTGTGCTGATAATCACACACTGATGCAGATCTCAAAGGCACAAATGGAGCATTTGCTTGAGGGCTAAGACTGCTGTGTCATTGCACACAAAGAATAAAATGAGGGGGAGCCCTAAATGTCACCATGGGACTCTAACATGTACCCATTAAAGAACAATTGGGTGGATTTTTAAGACTAGACATCTTCTCCCACTTGATTCTCACAGCAAACCAGACAAAATGGGTTTTATATCACTCAAGTCTGGACCCTGATGTACAGATTAGTTGTATCCATTTCAGAATTTTTTTTTAACTAAATCTTTGCTTTGTTGATTAACAAACATATTTGTGTGTACCTACTGCTCTAGATCTTGAGACTACCCCCATGATAGGCAGGCGTAATGGTGTCTTTACACATGACTGGAGGTGGAATGAGAGGGAGCTGGCAGAGACCAGATTGTGCTCTATAGGTTGTGGGCTTGGATGTTGGGATTTAACTAATTGAGACGGAAATGAGATGAAGGGAGTGACATGATCCAATTGATGCTTTACAGGATTACTTAGGCTCCGTGTGGAAAGTATTCTGGGGCAGGGAGATCAGTAAGAAGCTGCAGACTATGGCCCAGGAGAGGGAAAACATGCTGACTTAAAAAGGGATGGTTTTTGCATGAAGAGTACAGCAGACAGGGTGTGCCGATGAGCTGGCTATTTGGCAAGAGAAAAGAGAAAATAAGGCAAACTTTAAATTTTTTGACCTAAACAGTTGGGTATTTGGTGTTTCCATAGGAGAGAGTGCATGAGGACCAGATGAGCACAAAAATCTGGAGTTCCGTCCTGGACTGTTAATTTTAAGATGCCAATTGGTCATTTGAGTAGAAATAAGTTGGCCTTTAGATATCTACATATTTTTTTTTAGCGGCGGGGGGGGGGGGGGGACTAGGTCTTGCTTTGTTGCTGGGGAACTGCAGGCTCACATTACCCGGGGTACCACAAACGCAAGCAATCCCCAGCCTCAGCCTCCCAGATATCTAGTATTACAGGCGCGCGCCACCATGCCCAGCTATTTTTTTGAGACTAGGTCTTGCTATGTTGCCCCGGGGGGGTCTTGAACTCCCCTCGAATCCGTGGACTCAAGCGATTATTCCTAGCCTCTGCCTCACTTCTGTAGCTTGAGATTAAAGGCACAGGCCACTGTGCCCGACCTAGATATTTACAGCTCAAATTATGAGGAGAGCTCAGAGCTGGAAATACAGATTTGGAAGTAACTGGCTATGTGCCCAGATAAAGTTGCCTGAAGAGAAGGTAAATCAGACTGAGGGGACAAAGATTCAATTGCAGGTCACACAATATGTTATAGGGGCAGAGGAAGAACAAGCAAAATGCATCAAAACCCTGGAGTTTTCCAACATCTCAGCTCAGTTTCACAATGTGCCACAGGTCAGTAAGGTTAAAGGACAACCAGGAAACTCAGTCGGGCTGGAGGTGGGAGCTGAAAGTCTCCTCCGACAGCCTGGTTCCAGGGGAGGGCCCCCAGCACACCCCCAACCAAGGCTTAGGCTCAAGACAGGTGGGGGGAGCAGTGGTTGTAGGGTGAATCCTGCACCACTAGGGTCTCAGATCTTGGGGTCTAGGTGGTCTCAGCCTGGGGGAAGTGGCCTCTGCCCCTATGTGATGGTGGAGGTGGGAGCTAGGTAAACTCTGTCAGGGGTCCTGGACTGGGAGAGGGGATTAGTAGGCTCCACTTTTCAGAATCAACCCTAATCCTAATCTCCTAGGTGGTGGGAGACAAGTCTCCCTCTAGGTGGGCCCTCAGCTTCTCAGCATATCCCTGTCTTATCCCACCTTAAGCTGCAGGTGGGGGTGGGGGCCAGGATGAGTCCTATGCAACAGGGTGGGGGATGTGTAGCATGGATCCCCCTCTGGTTTACACCCACTTCAATCAGACCTGCACTAGGAAAGAGAAAACCAGGCACTCCAACTGCAGACATATAGGAGAGGAAAATAAAAGCCCTGGATACACTAGTCACCTTGAGTAGGACCCACACAGAGCATGGTCAGAACCACAAGAGACAAGTCTCTGAGACTAACTGCACTGATGACCTGTCACAGAGCTCTACCTACAGTGTCTCTGGGCCCTGGGTAACCAAACTCTTGGTCCAGAGATGTGTGCAATGTGAGCGAGACTCCTTCCTTTTCCAGTGAGGGAGGAAAGCGACAGAGATATGGCTGCGGCCCCAGAGCTGAACTGTAAAACTCGAGAGGAGATGAGCTGGACCAACAACCTGCTGAAGTCTGTCCCCACTGAGGACTTCTCCACTGCCAGTTGTTGCCTGTTGGGTTCCCAACGCCAGATGCCAGATTACAAGGTTCAGCAGCTGTACCATGCGACAGACATCAGAATGGGTACACCACAGGAAGCACCTACACCTCAGGAAGCACCACAATAAAGGATCTCAGACACTTATGCCACACACCGGTCCTACAGGAGGTTCCTGATGCGCTCAACCTGGCTGCCTGCCAGGTTGCAACCTGGTTGGGCCTGGAGATCTGAGCTGTGTGATCTGTTGTATTCCAGGAGTGTAGATCCTCACCAGGAAAAAAAATTATTCCAGAAAAGAAACAGAAGAGACCAGTAGGCCAAGCATCTACCAATCACTTGCAGTGAGAGAGAAGCTGGAGTGACTGGAGTGGGGAAGGGGAAGGGGGGAGTGGGGTGGTGGTATGGGCATGCATCATTGATGGAAGGGCTATACCTAAGAGGAACCATACCTATACAAATATGAGCAATGTATGAAAATTTAAAAAATTATACAAAGAAAATGACAACCAGGAAAGATAGGTATCGTGGTGGAAGACAAGAGAAGAAAACATGATATGAAGTGGATTGTGGGCAACTGGGTAGAACTGTTGCCAAGAGAACTGTTAAGATGATACCGAGAGAGGACTACCAGGTTTGGGAAAATAATGGCCAACTGTGCAGACTTGGTGTGGTGTTCCCTGTACTGGAAAGAGAAAAGATGGGGGAGAATGTGGAGAACAAGATTATGGACAGTGCAAGATTGCTGTGAAGGAGAGAGAAGATATGACACAATAGTTAAGGGGAGAGTCAAGGTAGTGGTGTTTTATTGGTGGAATGTTCTGGTTCTTACTAGAGATAGGAGAGACAAGAACACATTTGTATGATGATACAGATGAGATAGTAGAAGGGGGAAACAGATGATTGGGACTGGGAGCACAGATTGGGGGTGCCCTTTATGAGCAGACACATCCACAACCATGGAGGGTGTGACTCCTATAAGCTATGAATGAGTCTCTTGGATGCCCAGAGACTGACTCTGTATCACTCAAGCAAGTCCTAGTCTCTGCATTGTTAATAAAAGAATTCTAAATAGCAAAAATGTAGCCAGTGAAGTGCATTTCTAATGGTATAGTTTAGACATTGCACAGGAAAGATAGAGCTGCACCACAGTGTCTTTTTATTTTGCCTGAAACCACACACCTACTCCACTTACATATAAGACCAGCCGCCAATAAAGATGTATCATTCCTCTCCCCCCACTGCCTCTCTCCATCCCCCTCCTCCCCAGAATTCCTTAGTCAAGTCATGGATCATTAAGCATTAAAATGAACAGCTGAGCTCTGAGCCTGTTCTACCTCTCTAGAATTTATTTTGTACCCTTGGGGTGTATTTCAAGATAAAGTTTGTTTTATAATTTCTCTAGGGAAGAGAATGCTTCTAAAAATTTACTGTAATTACCTTCATCAGAGAACAAGAACATATAACCTGTCATTTTTTTTCTCTTTTGTTGCAAGGAAGCACAGAGATTAATTTAACACTAAACTACAAGAACTTAGCATTTTGGTCTCTCCGATTTTGATTTTCTATTTTATTTCTTTGTGTTGTTTATACCTTTACTTTTATTTATTTAAAAGCTTTGCTTAGAAATAATGTCAGATTCACATATTCTTGTGAGAAATAATACAAAGTGATCCTACCAAACCTTTGCCCAATTACTTCCACTGGTCACATCTTGCAAAACTGTAGTACAATTTCCTAAACTGGGATTTTTTTTTAATCTTTTATTCTTTAAATCACAAACTCAGTAAATGGATTTTGGGATATCTCCCCCACCTCTCTCCCTCAGGTGCCCCCTCCATTCTTTCACACCCCACTCTTTGTTGTTTGCTAGTCTGCTTTAAATCCCTTAGTCTCTTTCTTTCCTGTGGCAGTGTTCTTTCACTGGGTGAAGGATTATGTTCTTGGAACCAGGTGAGCCTTGATGGTAGGTTTCAGCCTTATTTGTGGTTTTTCCATGCTTTCTCCTTGGAGGCTGTCTTCTCCAATCCCATCTCTGTTGTTTTGCTGCTTTGCCTTATGGCTAAACCAGAATATTGATTTTTGTTTGTTTATTTGTTTTCTTCCAATGTTGCCCTGGGTAGTCCGAACCTGCAGCGATCCCAGCCTCAGCCTTCCAGGTAGCTGGGATTCCAGGTGCCTGCCACCACACCTGGCTGTTTTTTTGAGACCAGGTCTCGCTGTGTTACCCGGGGTAGTCTCGAACCCGCGAACCCGTGTTCTCTTGCCTCCCAGTGCTTGGATTACAGGTGCGCACCACCACTACGGGCTCAGGATATTGATGTTAATGCAGGCAAACAGAGTAGTCCATGGTCACAGGCATCCTCATATTGCCTTGTTAGAGTCACACACTTTTCTCCTACCCCCACCCTCTCCTTCACCCCTGGTGACCACTAATCTGTTCTCAGTGTTATATACTTGGAAGTATATAGTTTGTAGATTTTGGCATTTGACTTTTTTATTTTTTCCTGAATATAACTTTCTGAAAGCACCTCTAAGTTGTATTGATCAATATTTCATTTTTCAATGAGTGGTATTCCGATATGGATGTACCATGATTTGTTTAATAAGTTCTTATTATTTATTTGTTTAATTTATATATGTATATATATATGTACATATATAATATCATTGTGTACCCCGGGGTTCTCCCATTTCCGTAAAACCTGTTAATCTTAATCTTTTGTGCCCTCTGCATTTCCCTCTCTCGCTCTATGGTTTGGTTCTGTTGGTTGTTTCACATTTTTCTTAGTTGTTTGATTTTTCCTATGTCCTTCATATAAGTGAGACCATCCCATATTTCTCTTTTTTTCCTGGTTTATTTCTGCTAATAAGATTCCTTCTAGCTCCATTCATGTTGCTGCAAATGACATATGATTGTCCTCTTTGACGTATAATATCCCATTGTGTACATAAACCACATTTTTTTTCAGCCATTCATCAGTTTGGGGTCATTTGGGTTGTTTCCATATCTTGGCAATCGTAAACAGAGCTGCAATAAACATGCACGCAGAGGTGTCCTTTTTAATTAGTGTTTTCATGTCCTCTGGGTAGATTCCCAGTAGTGAGATTGCTGGGTCGAATGGTAATTCAACTTTGAATTGTTTGAGGGCCCTCCATACAGCCTTCCACAGTGGCTGGACCACCAGCAGTGTAAGACAGTTCTTTTTTTCTCCACATCCATGCCAACACTTGTTGATGCCCGTTTTTTTATATGGGGCATTCTTACTGGTGTAAGGTGGTATCTCAGTCTGGTTTTAATTTGCATTTCCCTGATTATTAGTGATGCGGAGCATTCTTTCATATGCCTATTGGCCATCTGTATTTCCTCTTTGGTGAAGTGTATTTTCAGTTCTTCTCCCCATTTTTTGACTGGGCTTCTAGCTTTGCTTTTGTTGAGTTGTGTGAGCTCTTTGTGTATCTTTGTTATCAGACCCTGGAGGGCAAAAATTTTCTCCCAGTCAATTGGGTTTGTTTTTGTTTTGTTTATTGGCTCTTTTGTTGTACAGAAGCTTTTTACTTTGATGTAATCCCAGCTGTTTATGTTTTCCTTCATTTTTTTTGCCAGCTGTAGATGTGTCCAGAAATGAATTTCTGAAGTGTGTTTAATAAGTCCTTTGAAGGACATCTGGACCATCTCCTGACTTAGGCTATGACAAATGAAATTGCTATAACCATTCCTATACAGGTTTTGTATGAATGTAAGTTTTCATTACTCTGAGCTTATAACTTTTATAGTGAATTGTACTCAGTCTTTTTCTGTGAGTGGATAGTATAATCATAAACAAACAAAGACTATCTACTGCCTTTGCGTTATGATTATTGTAGTCATGGTATTCTCTTTCATCTTCAATTTCCAATCTCCTTTTATGGTCTGGAAAGAAAAAACAATTGAAGTCTGAAAGTGACATAGCTTGTAGGGCCAGTGGAACCTGACTTCTGATAGGTGTTCTCAACTCCTGGCCTTTTTGTGGCTAATAGGAAAACCACTGGAATTCCTAAATTTATTTTTGCTTCTTTACAGAATCTTGGTCTCTATAAAACATGTTTGGGGAGGAGGAGGGATCAATTAATGCACAATTGTGACAAATCAATAAAATGAATTAACAAACAAACAAACATGTTTGGCTTCAAGTTGCTGGCTTTAAGAAAGGCTCCAAGAGGTGGGCTAAGCATTCTTGCATATGTGCTGACAATTAAAAGAAAGAGTCCTAATGGAGTTGGATGTATAGTTGATCCCTACACCTGCTGCATCTGTATCTAACATTTGAAAGAAGGATCACTTCATGAAACCAAGGTTTTATATACATTCCTGCTTAAAAAAAAAAAAAAGAGTGCTTAATTCAGAGAAAGAAACATAATAAATCCACCATGAAACCCAAGCCATATGGTTTTGTTGAAATCACATCTGACAACCCATCAACGGGGGAGTGGAAGATGAGAAAGTATGTGCATCTGTTCAATTTCAAGCTTCTAAAGTGACACAACCAGTTAGGAATATCTCTCACGCTGCATATAGTAGTGTAATGTTTAATGGTTAACTTCTCTTTGCTCATTTCATTCAGCATTCTGTTCATTCTGGGCCACGGCCTGGGGTGGGACCTGGGAGGTGGGAGATCAGTAAGATGCCATTATTGCACTCATGGGGTTCACAGTCCATTGAGGACACAGAAGCATACGGGAGTGGTCATTAGCTGAGATGTCAATTGCTGTTCCAAAGTCTGCATGTGACAATGGAACCAGCAACAGTGTCCAGTGACTGGGGCGAGAGTAGCGGTCTCACTGCAGAGGATCAGAGTGGTGTGACCTTGCCTGCGGAATGTCTAGTTGTGCACTTTTCCTTTATTCTGGTCTGTTTTCCAAGACTTCTGATTCTATCCAAAATTCTCTCATTAAATTCTCTTTCAGCTTAAATCAGTCAGTGTTGATTGATAGGTCATTAGTGTGAGACCTTTGGGAACCCTTCCAGAAAATTGTTTTTTCATTTATACATATACAATAAGTCTCACTCAGTTATAAAAAATATTAAGATACTTGCACTTCACTTGGTAAATAGACACGGTCCCTAAACCCTGAAAACCCAGCCTCCCTTGTCTTTCCTCTGGGATCCTTGCCCTTACAATCCATCATCTGAAGGGGTTATAACAGGCACAGGATTGGACGGTGGGGGGTATTCTTTCTGGTTGACAAGTGACTACTGAGATACTGGTGAGGTATCTAAATGTGTACAGTTTACTGGATTAGGTATGTAGATATATATATATGTGTGTGTGTGTGTGTGTGATGAATTCTTGTCAACTGGGAACTTACACATTCTATATGGTAAGGTGAAATCTTTCCATGTCAACACATGTAAATTAATCCTTACTCAATAGTCATTGAGTGTTCCATTATATGGATTAATCCATATAATTGGTGTTCCATTATATGGATTTAACCATAAATAATTTAACCAATTGTGTTAGTTTTAAGAAAATGGAGAAGTCTTATCCCCATGTCTCAACATAACAAGATGGAGATTTAGCAATTAAAAGGAGGAGTTACCCGCAATTAAAAGGAAATTCTCCACATTTCCCAGTTTTTTCTGATCTCAGCCAAACCTGGGATTCATTGGCATAAGCAATATATCAGATTAATCTAGAAATATGAACGCAAACAAAATGTTGATCAAAGGCCATGAAAATTTCCTTTCTAAATAAGGCCTGTCATCTCCTTCCTAGGACATAGGATATAAAACAAATAATATAAACACTTGTGTCTGAAGCCTTCCAATACTTCTATATTTGTCTTGGCTTGCTACTAGATTACCCTTTTTCTCTATTTAGCAATACTAAACAGGAATAGCTAACAGGAATGCCAGTGTAGCACCACGATGAAGGGCAGGCCTTCTTAGTATGTCCCAGATATCCAGGCCAAACTTCTGCTTCCAAGGAACATTGCTGTTCCTCCTGTATTTAGAATAAATTCAACTCTGGTTGTTTTCCAGGACCTGAGTAGTGGCCAAACATCAGTATTTTTTGAGATTTGGAACTGAAGCTTGATTGCTTCTTCATAAATCTGCATAGAGCTCAGACAGTCAACTGCAGTTCTTGGAAAAGATTAAAATGTGAACTTAGTTCACCACTCCCAGGCTATCTGGAGGCCAGAAAAGTATATTTATGGGCAAAGAGGTTTATATAAATACTTCTTCAGTGACCCACATGATGGATTGAGAATACGCATTTTGTGTTTGGTGGATGATACCAAATTAGGTGGAGCAGCTAACATCCCAAACAGGGAGAATTAAACTCAGTACGACTCTTTTTAAACTGGCCTTAG
Organism: Uropsilus gracilis; assembly: GCA_004024945.1. NCBI lineage: Eukaryota > Metazoa > Chordata > Mammalia > Eulipotyphla > Talpidae > Uropsilus > Uropsilus gracilis. The sequence goes on from PVHY01008653.1 coordinate 18,150, forward strand.
CAAGTTAAAAGAGAAAAAAAGATCCATACCATTATTACAAATGGAGAAATAGCCTACAAGTGCTCTAGTGAAACATATATATATACCAGGAGGTTGTCAACATGAGCAACTGTGTCAAAAACACAAAATTAATCATTAATAGAGAAACTGTTGGGAAGACAAATGAACACGATCCTGAAATATTAATGAGGAAAAGGCAAGAAAACCCCCAGAATTATTTTTTCTTACACATGGCTTGGGATCAGATCTTATCTGAAGGGTACTTCCATGTAGTTTGAGCTGTCATAATTTGGGAAGTATATCTAAAAAATTGTGTGGTCTCAGCAAAAGAAACTATCACTAAAATAAAGTCCCTATTGAATAGGAGAAAATATTTGCACATCACAATCTTATAAGAGACTGATATCCAACATCTACATAGAACTATGCAATTCAACAAAAAGAAAACAAATAACCTAAACAAAAATGGGCAGAGGAGCTAAATATGTACTTCTCCAGAGAAGTCATACTGATGGCCAACCAGTGCATGAAAAAAGGCTCATGATCATTTATTGTTAGTAAGATTGAAAAGTGCAGATCAAAACTACAGTGAGATACTACCTCACACCTGTAAGAATGACCCATATCAATAAGACTAAAAGTAACAAGTAATGGTGAGGGCGCAGAGAAAAAGGACTCCCTTAGACTGTTGGTGGAAATGGAGACTCATACAGCCCCTGTGGAAAACAGTATGAAGACTTCTCAAAATATTAAAAATACATCTGCCATAAGCTCTAGCAATTCTACTCTTCAGTATATACCCAAAGAATGCAAAAACACTAATTCACAGGAACATATGCACTGCTGCGTTCATTGAAGCACTATTTACAAGAGAAAACCTATAGGAAGAACTTAAGTTCCCAAAGATATATGAGTAGATTAGGAAGATGTGGGATATATACATAAGGACTACTATTCAGCTTTGATAAAGGTAAAATCTTGCCATTTCAACAACTGGCTGCATTGATAGAGTTGGAGGGGATAACGCTAAGCAAAATAAATTAGAAAGAGAATGACTGCTAGTGGCTGGGAGTTGCGCTCCCAAACCAAGATATCAGAACTACAGGCATACAAGCAGTAGCACGTGCCAGACACCAGAAAGGATCCTGGAGAACCGCACCACAAATTTGCCCTACAAGAGGTTCCTGATGCACTTGGCCCAATTGCCCACCTCAGTTACTCCTGGAGATCTGAGCAGCCTGGTCTGTTGCTGTCCGGGAGTGCAAGTCTGCGCCTAGGAAAAAAGGACATTGTTCCAGAAAAAAAGAAGACCAGTGGGCCAATGACTTATAGTGCAAAGAGTTGGGGGTAAGGGGAAAAGAGGAAAGGAGTAGTAGAGTCAGGGGGAGGGCCATACCTAAGGGAACAACAACCATATAAATATGACGAATATTGAATGAAAATTACAAAATGAAATTTTTTTAAAAAGAGAGAATGACAAATACTGAATGGTGTTCTTTGTACATGAAATATGGAGAAACAAAACAAAGGGTCAGATAAAACCAAACCGATAATAAACTTTCAAAATCCAAAAGCTGCCAGACAGGGAGGGAGAGGAGTGAGAGCAAAATGGGGAGAAGGCAAAAGGAATTAAGTGGGAGATTTTTTTTTGTGTGCCTTTGTGATAGGTGTAGTGTGATCACACACACTTGAAGGATGTGAACTTATACCATGAAATACCACTGAATATACCAGGCTGTACACTAATTTATCATAATAAAATAAATAAAAATTTTAAAAATGTGTTTTCTGGAAAATGGTACTTTATGATATGTCAGGGGGTATCTGCAGAAATTTTAGGCCAACTGAAATTATTCAAACCACAGAAAGAAAACTCAAAAATAACTTTTAAACTATCTTCTAGGATTCATGATATGAGAACAATGAATTTCTTTTTCGATATAGGATACAATTGGAAGTCAGAAAGTAAATATGAAATAATTCAGATTAATCTAGATCTAAGGAAGAAGCTTTTATCAAGGCAGTTTAGTAGAAAGGGTAACTTGGTATATAGTGAGAGAATATACAGAGAAAGGACTCTAGAGCCAAATTGCCAGGGTTCAGATCCCAGCTCAGCTACTTACTACTTATGAGACCTTGGGGAGGTTATTTAATCTCACCTGCCTCAATTTCCTCATCTAAGAAGTGGGGATGTCGGTAGTGTCTAACTTCATAAGGTTGTAGGGAGGAAAATATGAGATGATGAATGGAAATGACCAAGAAGTGTGTGGTTATTGATCAGTCACTAAAGATGGTGAATCTTCTAGAATGGATTACTGGGAATCCCTGAATCTGTACTAGACATTTAAAAGATTGTCTCAACTTATGGTTTAAATTTGTAGCTCTAATTTGAGTCAACTGTCAACACCACATGGTGTGTACAAAAAACATCTCACTCAATAGTCCAGTGATAATTTCAAATTGCCCTATTCTATCACATTCTTTCTAAATCAAATTCTATTGGTTTGCTGTTCATTTACATGACTACATAATTTCAGGATACAGCTTCACACCTCAGTATGTGCATATGCTTCAATCACCCTCCACAAATTTCCAGTGCCAATACACATAACATTACCCTTTCTATCCACTCTTCTTTCCACCCCCTTCCCTATGGCAGACACTACATTTTTCACAGAGTCTAAAACTTATTTTTCCTCTTTGTTCCCTTTGCTGTTTATATTCCACCAATGAGTGAAACCATCTGGTAGAGTTGTCTCATTTCTGTCTTATTTTACTTAACATCATCATCTCAAGATCCATCCATTTTTTCCTAGAAGACACTCTATCATTGTCCCCAAGAGCTGAGTAGTATTCCATTGAGTGTATAGATCTTAATTTCTTTATCTATTCCTCTGTCAGCAACATTTAGATTGATCTCATGCTATGAACCTAGGTATGCAAAGTCTATTCATTTTGTATTCTTTAGGTAAATAATTAGCAGCAGTATTGTTGGATGGTATTTCCATTTTGCAGCCTTTAAAGGAATCTCCACACTGCTTTCCATGGAGGTTGCATGAGTTTATATTCCCAACCAAAGCAGTTATGTATCCATTTCCCCCATATCCTTACCAACATTTATTGTTTCCAATAATTTTGATATGGATTGTTCTCATGGGAGGGAGTTCTGATAGCTCATTATGCTTTTGATTTGCATTTCTCTTATATCACAGGTGATACTGGGCCTATTTTCATGTGCCTGTGGCACCACTTGTGTATTTTCTCTGAAGAGTCTATTTGATTATTTTGCAAAAGTTTTTTTTCTTTTTATGTATCTTGGAAATGAGCCCCTGTTGAATGTGTGATGTGCACATATCTTCTCCCTTTGTGTAGGTTGCCTTTTTGATTTGGTGGTGGTTACTTTTGCTGTACAAAACCTTTTTACTTTATTGTAGTCCTATTTATTTTGCCTTTCTTTCTCTTGCCATTAGGGTTCAGTCCCTAAATGCTTCTTTAAGGTTGATGCCCAAGAGCATATTTCCTATGTTCTTTAGTGTATGTTTTGGTTTCAACCTTGACTTATATTCATATCTTTAATTCACTTTGAATTAATTTTTTGTTATTACTCTCACATCACAAAGTTATAACTATTGTGCATAGAGCTGTGCTACCTTGTACAGAGTATACATAGTTAATCATGTGGAGTGTGAGCCTGGGGTGGCTCAGGGGAATCGTTACTTGTTGATCTTTTGACCTTGCAAAGGCATATTTAAATAATCTTCATAGTGTACCATGGAATATTTATGCTTATGCTTTGTGTTAATAATCCAGTTTAATTCAATTAAAGTAAATTTCATTCAATTCAACTATTACTGAGGAGCTATATTAGATCCTTAGGAAGACAAATAACTATTTCCTGTTCTAGAGATTTCACAATCGAGAAAAAAAAAAACAAGTGGTGTATTTTAATGTAATGTGATAGATGGCACATTTTAGGTGTAAATTGCAATGTAGCCCAGAGTCCAATGGGTGAGTTTTGCCTGGGAATCACCAAAGCCTCATAGAAGCCCAGACTCTTAAGTAAAGTTTGAAGAAAGGGAGGTGATGAATCTCCTTCCCTCCTCCTAACTGGCAATTCATTCATTCATTCATTCATTCATTCATTCATTCATTCATTCATTTCTTGTTGAGGCAACGTTGGTCTACAATACTGGGTATGATTTAAAGGTACAGGACATACCCACCACCAAGGCAACAATGCATTTTTGGAGGAATAACTGAGAGGTGAGCTAGTGACAGCTTCTGCAGGGTCTAGAAACTGGCACTCAGTGTGACAGCAAGAAGTAGGGCAGTGAAGGGAAGAAGATGCATGCTGAGGGTTTGGGACTGTTATTCTGTGGACTGATAGCACTAAATGGCACTCCTTGGCTCTGCTAGGTCTCTGCTTTGGTGTTCCTTAGTCACCATTGTGGGAGTGGACTGGTGATCTCTTCCAATTCCTTTCCTGTCCTCTGTTTTAGAAAGATATTCATGTAAGTTACAGGACTCCACATTTCCAACAGAGAAAGAGCTCCCCATTTCCTAGTTGTGTTCTTAAGGCAGTAATGCACCTCTGTATATATCAAGAAGAGTTGAACAGCACTGGGTATAGAGTCAAGTTCTATGCTTAGACTCAAATCCCAGCTCTGCCAATTTTCGGTCATGTTATTCTGGGTAGGCTGTTCATGGGCACTCAAGTTTTCTGAACAAGAGCTTATATGCCATGTTCAAAGGACCTTGGAAACAATGAAATGAGAGCAAGCATATAAAGGTAACTAGTATAAAGTAGATGCTCCACTGATGCTTGAAGGACTTTTGTCATTATTCCCATGATTATTTTGCCTCGGTAATTTTAGCATAAAGCTTTGACATGCCAGATAAACAGGATTGTGAAGCAGTATCTGAGGCAGCAAGGGCTTATAAGCCATGGGTCTAAGCTGCACTTTTTCTTTATAGAAGGATTTCAGAAACATTACTAATAGCTTACAGCAAGCATCCTGGGGGGGGGGGGGTGTTGGTGGGATGTGTGTGCATGCATGCGTATGTGTATATGGTGTTTTGTAGCTATTTCTTGATTTTTAAGTATTCTTACACATTTGGACCAAGACCATTTTCTAAATAGTAAAACAGGAAACTCTAGTGCAAGCTATCCTCTCTGTGATAAATGGAGTAGAGGAGTTTTTTCTTCAAACTCTACTTCTATGGATTCTGGCAATACCAGCCTAAATCACAGAAGTATGTTAGAGGTAGGCACTCATCTCAGTTTATTTCTATGTTCTAAATTAATGAAAGTATAGGATACTCCACAAGTAGCACTTGAAACTCTCCCTCTGCCTCAAATATTGTTCTGAAAATTTTCATAGCAGGAACAACAGGAAGAAATGACAAGGAGAGAATAAGATGTCCCTGTGATTCAGGCTGAAGTTGTTGGGGGTGTCTTTTAATCTCCAACATTTAATGTCTTTTAATCAGTGTTGTTCTAAATAATATGAAAAGAATCCTATTATGAACCAGCCCTCTTGGGATTACAAGTTCAGCAGTGGTGCCACTGGATTGGCTTGTCCCCTCCGGCAGTCTCAGGACCCCAGGGAAACAAAGCTGCTTGTATGTCACTGGACTTCAACAAGTCTCTAGATGTGGTAAACCACCCCAACCATTAATGGGAAGTCTTTATTTTCAGGGCTGGGGAGAGGCAGATGAATAAGGGGTATTCAGTGCTTTCCAGTGGTACAAGGTCAAGACTTTTCTCAAAGCAGACAACAGCTAAGTGACTCCCTAGGTCCCAGGAGGAGAGTTGGTGCCCATCAGGAGAGGCCACTCCTTTATCACATGCTTGTGTCTGGCTCTAAAATGAGACCAGATGAGTTGGTCCTAGCCCTGGTCTTGACCTTGGGCCAACAGTTCTACTTTCACTCCCTTCTTTTCTGTGGTATCTGGTATCACAGATGCCAAATAAAAACCTCATTCATTCAGTATTCGGGATAACTGGAATGGAATAAATTCAAGTCTTTCTTTGCAGTGCCTTTGATAGGGTGTGCCCCCCCCTCCATTGTCTCCTGTTTAAGATTGCAGATTTCAAGGACAGGTAATGTTAAAATGGGGGAATGACCTTAGCTGGAATTTCCCTTCAGGGGGATGCAGGGGGAAGAAAGAGGTGAAATAGTCAAGGTGAAACAGATTTCCTGGAAGGCGGGAAATCAGGGTATATAAAGGGTGTGCAAACAAAGAGAAGGGGATGATTCGATTCAGGATTGAGGATTTGATTCAATTGGGATTCCAATATGGAGAGGAGATGGGAATCGGCCATCTTGTAAAGATGTGAGCCATGTGAGCTTGGCCATGTGGCCACCGAGGGCCTGCAACCCTCGGCTGGCCCAGGCTGGCAGCATGTGTGCTGAATGCAGTTAAAAAGTTTGCAGATTTGAACTCCATGTTGGAGTTTGCTTTGCTGAGTTTGATTTGTGTCTGAAAGAGGCCGTGAAAAGTTAGGCCTGAGAAGAAAGTGAACTTTGCTGGTTCAACACCATGGAGTTCCTGCTACCTGAAGGTGACAAGGAGAAGACAGCATGGAAGACAAGGAGGAGCGTTCAAAGGAACATGTCTTCAAGTGTCTGGAGATGGACTCTGACTGGACATTGGTGAGACGATTAGGACTGAGAGACTGAGGATATTTGGGGCAATCTGGGAAAGGACTTTGGACAATACTGAGAAAGGTTTTGGGACAATGTTAAAGTATTCTGAGTCTTACATGTTTCTTTTGTAGTTATTAAGATAATTAAAAATCACTTTGTTAGAAATAACTTAGTCTGCACTGCACTGATAGTCTTACATTGGTTTGGTATTTTGGTTGAAAAGGCTGGGGATGATGGTAAGGACCCACGAGTGGAAAGTTTAAACTGTGTATTAAAGTTTTCCTTTTCTGCAGTTTTTGGAGCTGAAAGCAGAGAGCAGCTGGCTGGCTTTTGCATATCAATGGTAAAGGTGATCAGTGAAAATGCTAATGAAGAGTGTGTAGCCTGCTTTGTAGAGAGTAGCAGGCAGATAGCTGTATCCAGTTAAGTAAAGTCAGAAAGTCTCTTTATACTCTGTTTCACTAATAATTACAAAAGAAACATGTAAGACTCAGAATACAACATTGTCCAAAACCTTTCTCAGTATTGTCCAAAGTCCATTCCCAGATTGCCCCAAATTCCTCAGTCTCTCAGTCCTAATCGTCTCACCAGTGTCCAGACAGAGTCCATCTCCAGACGCTTGAAGACATGTTCCTTTGAATGCTCCTCCTTGTCTTCCACGTTGTCTTCTCCTTGTCACCTTCAGGTAGCAGGAACTCCATGGTGTTGAACCAGCAAAGTTCACTTTCTTCTCAGGCCTAACTTTTGCACGGCCTCTTTCAGACGCAAATCAAACTCAGCAAAGCAAACTCCAACACGGAGTTCAAATCTGCAAACTTCTTAACTGCATTCAGCACACATGCTGCCAGCCTGAGCCAGCCGAGGGTTGCAGGCCCTCGGTGGCCACATGGTCAAGCTCACATGGCTCACATCTTTACAAGATGGCCGATTCCCATCTCCTCTCCATATTGGAATCCCAATCCAAGTAAATCCTGAAACAAACCCCCCTTCTTTGTTTGCACACCCTTTATATACCCTGATTTCCCGCCTTCCAGGAAATCTGTTTCACCTTGACTATTTCACCTCTTTTTTTCCCCCTGGATCCCCTAAAGGGAAATTCCATCTAAGGTCATTCCCCCATTTTAACATTACCTGTCCTTGAAATCTGCAATCTTAAACAGGAGGGGGGAGGGCACACCCTATCAGTATCAGATGTTGCTTAAGAAGGAAGACACAGAATAAAAAAAAAGAAGGAAGACACAAGATTGGAGTTATTTATCTCCTTTCATAGTGTTCAAATCTGCTTCAGAACTGCTTTGTAGAAAACAAATAAATTGAAAATGAATGATCAAGGAAGGAATTACATTCTAAACTAATGATAGACACAATAGATTAGTTTTTTATGTGATTCTCATTGTCCTCTGAAAGTAGTAATGATCAGTTCAATTTTAAAAATAGGGAAACTGAATCCTACAGAGAGAAAATGGATGAAGGTTACACATCCAGGTGCTGGCAGAACCTGAATTCAATACAAGATTGGGTTGACTCCAAAGTTCAAATTCTTACAATCAAATTAAAAAGATCTCTAGTTGACAATATGTTGAAAGACTCAATATGCTAAGAGGTTTCAGTATGAGTGACTACGCTTAAAGTTTAAAAACTCTAGAGATAAAATGAAATAAAACATACAAAATTGATTCAAAAGATGGCTGGAAGAAGGAAAAAGGGAACAAAGAAAGGATGTTGTCAGTGGAAAACAACTATCAAGATGGTAAATTTAAGTCCAACAGATCAATAATTACAATGATTTTAAAGAATGAACCATCCCTCATAAAAAGCAGAGATGATCAGATTGAGAAAAGAGATCCAACCATTGCCTAAAAGAAACACACTTTAAATAATAAAATTGATACAAATATTTGTGTGACACAAGTAGATTAAAAGTAGAGGGGTGGGGCCGGGCACGGTGGCTCTTGCCTGTAAGTTTCAGCCTATGAAGCGGCCGGGGCTGGGGATCGCGGTTCGAGTCCCGCCTGGGGCCCGAAGCGAGACCTAGTTCCAAAAAAATAGGTGGGCGTGGTGGCGTGTGCCTGTAATCCCAGCTACCCGGGAAGCTGAGGCTGGGGATTGCTTGAGTCTGTGGTGTCCCGGGCAACATGAGCCTGCGGTTCCACGGGCAAAAATAGCGAGACCTAGTCTCAAGGAAAAAAAAAAAAAAGTAGAGGGGTGGAGAAGGCTAGGTCGTGTTAATAGTGATCAAACTGATGTTGGGGGAAGTCAGGGGGAACTGGGAGGCAGGCTGGAAAGCCATGTCTTTGTCACTTAGCAGCAACAGGGCAGGTGCAGGACTGTTGCAGGAAGTCATGTCAAGGAGGGAGCTGGAACAGAGTAAGTGCCTACCAGCGGCTCTTGCCAGACAGGTCCAGGGTGGGTCCTGACAATTCCAGTCCTCTAAAGGCATTGGGCCCCTCAGGGGGAGTCCCGGTGCTCCCCTACCAGTAGTCCAGGCCACAGGTTAGGGGTGCAGGTAAGTGGAGCTTCAGCTCCTCTGCCAACTGGGGGAACCAAGGGGAACTGAGGGGGAACAGGGAGGCAGGCGGGGAAGTTGTCCTTTGTCCCTAGAACCTGGGAGACAGGGCCAGCACCGCTGACAGGGCGCAGGCCAGCAGTGGGGGTGTGTGTGGGGGGTCCCCTCCAGTTAATCCCACTTCTAACAAACCAGAACAGAATGATAATATCCACCTATTCTGGTGCAGTTATTGAAGAATAAAGGCCCTGGATGCATCTGACACCTGGGTGAGACCAAAAATGAGAGTGACTGAACTACAAGTTCCCAAACTTTAAAGCCCATTGAAACGATGAGCAGCCACAGAACTACACCTACAGTGACTTTTGGGGCAGAGAAGCAAATCCCTGATCCAGAATATGTTCAACAGCAACAAAACACTCCATTTCCTGAAAAAAAAAAAGGGACATGGCCACAGAACAACTGCAAACAGAGGGAGAGGAGTGGAACTGGGCCTAGCACTGAATGGAACTGGCCTCCATTAAAGAACCTCTCTACCACAAAGGGCTGGATATTGGAGCCCAGACTAAGACGCCAGAACCATAAGGACTGGAAACAGCAACACGGAACAAATGCTGGAACGGAGGAGAAAACCAACATGAATGAGATGGCATCAATCCCTGTGATCGCACAGGTCTGGAGACTAGGGGAATCACCTCCATAATAGAAAGTTTGGCAACAGAGGAGACAGGAACAAAGGGCGACACAACTGACTTTCAACTGACCTACAAGGGTTTATACATGATTAGAACAAATACTTGCTGCTAAGACATCCATGGAAATCGAAGCAGCTGGGCCACGGCGTCCCAGGAGAGCAGGTCACCACCCAGGAAAAAGACGTTGCACCAGTAAAGAGAAAAGCTCTCTTTTCTCTTTTCAAGGCCAAACACCAATGACTTGAAACAAAAGGGAGGTGGGAGCCACTGGAGGGGGAGTGGGAGGAGGGGAAAAATGAAGGGTCTTAATACATATACGAATAAATCTGTATGAAAAATAAATAAATATTTAAAACTTTTTTTAAAATGATGCTGGGTTCGGCTTCAAAAACAAGGGATATTAACAAGGATATAGAGAAATATTATAGAATAATAAAAGAATAATCTTATCAAGAAGACACCACAATACTCTATGTATATGTAGACAACAACAGAGCTTCAAAATATCTAAAATAAAAACTAATAGAAATGAAAGAAGAAACAGAGAAATCGATAATTTTAGTTGAAGATTTCAATGCTCTTGTCATAACAAAATCAACAACACAAACAGAAAAATACAACACAAAAAGAAAACTGGACATTATTGACTAATTTGACCTAATTGACATTTGTAGGTCATCACACCCAACACAGATATCTCTTCTTTTCAAGCCTCCATTATAATCTGGACTGTAAAGCAGACCTTTGCAGGGTGGCAGGAGAGGGAATTGGAGGAAGGTGATCAAAAGGTAAAAGCTTCCTGTTAGCAGATATTAAGGCTATGACAAAAGCACTACATGTGATTATAACTAGCACTGCTTGATGGCACAGAGAATTGGTAAGGTAGTAAATCCTATGTCAGTCATCACAAAGGAAAAAAATTATATTTTTATTTTTCTACCTTTTATTGTATGTATATGAAAAGATAGAGGTTAGCTGAATGTAATATGGTAATCATTTCACAATAAAACAAATCATCTTGCAATATGCCTTAAACTTATAGTGATGTTATTATTTCTAAATAAAAGTGCAAAATATGATAATTCACGTGGAAAAATCCAAACTTTAGCAAATTAAAAAGTACTGAATTCAAAGTATGTTTTCTAACTACTGCAGAACTAAACTAGAAATAAAATAATGAATAAAAGAAAAATATCTGGAAAATCCTTTAATATTTGGAAATTAAGCTACACACTTCCAAATATCTGTTAGGTAAAAGGTGAAATTAGAAAATATTTTGAAATTAATGAAATAGTCTAAAATGCTGACACTTTACAAAGTCCATCTGGTCTGAATTAGCATGACTTATCTGCAGGTCATAGGGCAATGTGCCATTGAGGTGATTTTTATCAAAATACAGGATCAAGGATGTCGTGCTCTCATAGGGTCTCTCAAATGAAGAGCAGGTAGGTATCATCTGCAGCAGGCCCTCCCTCTCCTCTTCCTTCTTAGCCCACATCCCTGGTTCTGCCCTGGTTTCGGATCACAAGTGAACAGATACACTGTAGAATTTCACTGTAGATGCCACACTGGTGTTGAACATGTCCATGCCATAATCACCCTGTGGATAACCAAGAAGCAAGAGGTTCTTCTTTAATGAGCAGGAGTCCACTGCATTAGTGGCTCTGGGTTTAAACACCTTCAATCAACAGTACCAAGTGTGTCTTGTTCCCTTGCAAACTTCTGAAGAAACCCAGAGCCTATGCAAAATTTGTTCTGGGTGAGAAGGGCACAACCAAGAGCTTGGGCAACAAAATAACTTTTCTGAGGCACAGGGATACATGATTGTATGTATTAATTGTATTAAGAACACATATGCACTGCTTGCTCTGTCCCAGGTGTTATCTCTTTAGACTTGACAGCAACCCTGGGAGGTAGGTCCACCTGCGGGAATAGATGGAAGTATAGCAAGAGATAGAGCTGGAACTCCCTCCAGGCTGTCTGCCTGTCAGCCAGGTAGCTGGAGAGGCTTCATGTTGAAGTATCTGGTTTTAAAGCTCCCACGGGCGGGCCCTGAGGAAGACCTTATGATCAAATGAGGAAATGGATGCTGGAAGCATGCCAGTGCCTGCACATTGGCGCTAAAGACACCCAGAAAAGTTAAATGACTTACCCATGGTCATTAGACTGTTGATGTTGGAGCTCAAGTGAGGACTCATGCCCTTCTTTTTTTTTTTTTTTTTTTTTTTTTGAAACTAGGTCTCGCTATTTTTGCCCGTGGAACCGCAGGCTCATGTTGCCCGGGACACCACAGACTCAAGCAATCCCCAGCCTCAGCTTCCCAGGTAGCTGGGATGACAGGCGCGCACCACCAAGCCCAGCTATTTTTTTGGAACTAGGTCTCGCTTCGGGCCCCAGGCGGGACTTGAATCGCGATCCCTAGCCCTGGCCGCTTCATAGACTGAAGCTTACAGGCACGAGCCACTGTGCCCGGCTTCATGCCCTTCTAATGTCCAACTAGTGCTCTTTGTGCCATGCTTCCCCCTTTCACTTGGGTGCCCTTGAAAAATCACTCATATTTCTTACCGCTTGGTGTACGCACTTTTCAAAGCACCATTGCAACCAACTGTTGATGCTGGTATGGATATCATGGACAGAGTAGAAGTAGTAATAGTGGGGCACAGTTCTGAGACTGGGCACAGTAACTGAGCATTACTGACCTATGCAGACCATATAATTTGAATCTGGTCAGAGAGATGGGTCACACATACAAGCTGTGTGACCTCAAGCAAGTTATTCTATGAGTCTCTATTTTGTGGCTTAAAAATTGGCATATTAATATTAACAATCTCATGGAGTCACTGATATTAAACACTAGGATTAAGGGACATGTAGCACCTAACCCAGCACTAGCTAGATAGGAAGTACATAGGCTATGTTGTATTTTCTAAGTGTTTTTGTAAGTATTCTTCAAGTCTGCTTAAGAAGTACTTGCTTGAAGATATGCTCGTGCCATTCTTCCTAAGAGTCTGTATCTTCCCTGGCTGCTCACCAGCCAGGTTTTGAGGCATTCTCCATCCCGCCCCACCGTCCAGCCCAGGGCCTCCTGTTTCTGACACCCACCCAGCATTTTGGCATTTAGGAAATTTCTAAATTGCCTTGATCCAGACAAGGTGTGTCTAGCAATGCATTCTTTCTGAAATTCACAAGCAAGAGCATTTCATCATTATGTCTTGTAGAATGTGCACATATCTATACATTTGGCAGAGAGGAGGTGCTGAAAGAGGGAGACCTTTTTTGTTTTTGCTTTTGCTGCCTGGGTTTGTAGATTCAGCTCCTTCTAGGCCCTCCTCAAGATCTGACAGTGACCATGTCTCCACAGGTGCTTCCCACCCACAGGAAGCACCTAAGCTGCCTCCTGGACAGATGGAAATGCTAGAAACCCTCTCCTTGCACCAACATGTCAGAAATGAGCTCTCAGCAATATGTGTCAAGAAACTGACATCTGTTCTCTACCATGTCCCTTTTAATTCTTTCTAGGGGACTCATTTTAAGGGAATTTGACCTTATGCTGTGATGCAGCCTTACACAGTGAATAAGGTGAGTTTTAAAAATGTAAATGGCTAACTACTGAATGAGTTGGTTGGAAAGAAAGACCCCCCCCCAATATTTTTTTTTGAGACTAAGTCTTGTATTTTTGCCCATGGAACTGCAGGCTCATTTTGCCTGGGGTACCACAGACTCAAGCAATCCCCAGCCTCAGCTTCCCAGGCAGCTGGGATTACAGGTGTGTGCCACCACTCCCTGCTACATTTTTTTGGAACTAGGTCTCACTATGTGCCCCATGTGGGACTCGAACCACCATCTGACCCCCAATATTAACGATAGTTTTCTCAAAGCAATAAAGTGACGATTTTTCTCTTTTTTGTATCTCTGTATTTTTCCAATTTTTCTACCATAAGAGTTATTCAAGTAATTTATCCTAAGGAAATAATCATTTACACTGTTAAAGACTTTTTAAGAGCATTATTTATGGAGAAAGCTACCTAAATATTCACCAATAGGTAACTAACTGAAGCTTAGATGACCTATATAGAATATAAATGTATTTATAAATAATATAAATAATAATACATAATGTTTGTACAAAAGTGACTTGACAGAATGTTTAATATCATGGGGATATCCATGATATAATGTAATAATATAATGAAATCCATGATATAATGTCTAGTTAAAAAACACTATGTATAATGATACAGTGCAATGATGAATATTAGGAAGACTCATCATACTAAGTATTGGTGAGGATGTAGAAGAACTGGCACACTCAATCACAATTATGGAACTATAAAATGGTACAAGTACTTGGGAAAACAATTTGAATTTTTTAATATATAAATTTAAAATCTATGCCTACCTATGATCAAGCAACTCTACTAGATATTTACACAAGAGATGCACAAAGACCTGTTTATAATAGCTTTCTTCCCAAATTCCCGAATGGGAACAATCCAAATGACTATCAACAGGTGAGTGGATGAGTTGAGGTATATTCATACAATGGAATGCCACTTAGTAATCAAGAGGGATAAACTATTTATACCTGCAACCAGGTGGGCAGGCCATCTGAACCTCGTTGCTGAGTGAAAGAAGCCACACTAAAGAATATGTTGCATTTGATTCCATGTATGTGGTTGACTAGAAAGAGAAACCTAGTCCACGGTGTAAGCTGATAAGTTGTGTCATGAAGCTGGGGTTTGAGGGAGCTGACTGAGAAAAGGCCAGAGAATTTGAAGAAGTGAAGCTATTCTGTGTCTTGATTCTGGTAGTGGTTTTAAGACCTCAGTGGGGCTCTGTGGGTGGTCCTCACCCAGGGCACACGGTATACCAGGGCACATGGTATAAAGGAGCCCTGCAATGTTGTTCCAGGAGGCATATAACCCTGGACTCCTTTTTGGAGGGACACTTCCACACCTGGCATCTCCAGTGGTAATCTCCTTTGCTGATCTCCAACACAATGGAGAATACAATTTTTCCTCTTGGGTCACTCTCACCCTCATAGTTTCAACATGTGAAGGTTCCCAGGGACTCTTCGTGCTGAATCAGCTCATTTTGTTTAGCCAATTTGGTGAAGTAGTGGGAAAAGAATCATCTCCTTCAAGGGAGGGTGCAATACCACAGCCAAGGGAGAGGGCAGGAACCATGACCCCAAACCTCTTCCAAGGTCAGAAATCCCAGGGTGCTCCTGTGTAGTAATTGAGAAAAGAGTGAAATGGGCCAACCCTGTGCTGGCCCAGATCAGAGGATTCCTCATCCTCTTCCTGCCAGTGGGGCTTCTTTATCCAGCAAGAAGCCCCAGGTGAGTACCAGTCCTACAGCATGTACCATGGCTTGGTCCATGTTCATAAAGAACCAGTCATTCTGGCTGAAACCTGGCTCCTCCCATGCAAACAAGCTTCATGGTGGTTTATTCTGTGTGCCAGACCACACTTTCTGGCCTTATTCTAAGGAGAGAGTTGAGAAAATTTGGCATCACTGTACCCTATAGACCTGCCACCCACCTCGGGAAACGGAGGTGGCACTGAGAAACCAGAATGGCCCTGCCCACAGCACATAATTACTGGTTTACTATTCGGATGGTCCAAGCCAGTGCCAGGTCTCTTGTACATGTAGGAGCCAGGACATAATTCCCTGTGCTTTCTTCCAAAAGCAACTCAGGCAGCCTTTCTTCTCTTCCCTGCTTTCCTTTGATGAGGTTTTCCAGAGCCTGATGGATGACTGTTCCCTCACCTTGGCCTCTAATTACTGCCCACACTTGCTTCCATCTGTTGTGGTTTCTGAGCTAGGAATGGAAATGCAGTGGATGTTTTATTATTGCCTTGGAACATGAGCCTAGAAAAGCACAGCGCTCCCTGTAATTTCCACTCCTCTGGATCCCTTCTCAGCATTGGTTTTTGCTGAAACAGCACACGAGGCCAAGAAGAGAGAAGAAATGGATCCCTCCTGGAGTGCCACCCACTTCCTTGTCTTATCAGGAGTGAAATCAAGTTTGCATCTCTAACCAGTCACCCATCATCAAGAAAGCACACACTTACCCACAGGGTGAGGGGGTTTCCAGGAGGCAGAGGTGTGCTCTCAGCCCCAAGGAACTCAGTGTAGACGCTGCACTCAGAACTAGCTCTCCACACGGATCCGTGTAGTTGATAGTAAACAGGTCGCTTCTCACCCAGAACAGGGCAACGTGATTGAATTGTTCGCATTTACAGTGACAGTTTACAAGTTTGAGCAACTGGAGGTCATGGTGGACCGGGAAGGTCTGAAGAGCTGAGTTAGAAAAGGAGCTACTGAAAGTGAACCTTAGACACCAAGGGAGACTTATTTAATTGAAAAGGGGTGGAAATTAAGACTGTTCCACTGTGCATAAAAGAAAGGGGGAGCCCAGCACTTGTAGGACTCCCTGCTATGGCCTGCTTCTTTGGACTTCTTCCAGACTTTGTCCTCAGACTAGTTAAACTGAGTAAGAGAATTCTGCTAGGCTATAGCCCTGGCTCTACATCAAGAGATGATTGGGACCCCAAAGGGAAGAAGCCCCTAAATTCCAGCTCCCCCATGCCTGCCTCAAATAGCCAACAAGCATACGTATAGACACTCAAGGAAAATAGCCAAGTACAGTCTGGGAGTAGGGGGTGACAGTCGGTGCCCACCACTCAGGCGGTAAAAGTAGAGCCAGTGGGGAGGCCCCAGAAACTGCTGCTGGACTGTTGAAGGTTGGGCCCTAGACTCGGTTTTGCCATGTGAGGTAGTCAGCCAGCCTGGCAGCTCTGCCTGTCTTGTAGATGTGGGCAGAAGAAGATGTGTCACTAGAAGGAAAGAGCTGAAGGCTGCTTGGACATAGACTTTGGGTTCTGTGTGGTGCTTTCATTATCCAAGTTTTTTCTAGACCATCCCTCTGTGCTACTGCTACAAAGGTTTCAGAGTAAAAAGTCTGGGTACAGAGGGAAAATATCAGGAAGGACAGATTTGGTGAGTTCTGTGAACCTGGGTCTTTGGTCTCAGAACCTCTGCAGTACTCTCTGTCCACGTCCCGGTTCTGCCAGGACGGGGCCTGGCTCCCCTCCCTGCATTCCTTGCTCCTTGGCAGCTCTTTCTCTCCTTGTTCCCGATGCTGATAGCAGTCCATGCCAGACAGCAGTGTCCAGGGCCTGGTCAGACTCTTTCCCTGGGCTAGGACCAGACAGGAGGAGGAAAGAAGAGGAGGAGGAGGAGACAGAGCAGGGGGTGGAGGAAGCCCACCAGCACATGGGTGCAGTGAGCCCAGAGCAGGAGAACAGGAAGCTCCAGGTCCTGAGACAAGGACCCTGGAACTGTCTTCCTACCTGGTGGCCAGGAGCTGGGGTCATTTGATTTGAGTATGGGAGTAGCCTTTTTTTTTTTTGAGACTAGGTCTCACTATGTTGCCCAGGGTAGTCCAGAACCCATGAACTGAAGCGATCTCCAGCCTCAGCCTCCCAAGTAGCTGGGATTACAGGTGCCTGACACCACATCCCGTTGCTTTTTCGAGAACCAGGTCTCACAATGTTGCCCAGGGTAGTCTCGAACCCACGAACTCAAGAGATCCCTGTCTTCTTGCCTCCCAGCGCTTGGATTATAGGTATGTGCCACTACACCCGGCTAGGAAGTAGCTTTTTATTGATAAGTATGTATTCATTCATCTGGGTGCTTTTCACCACTTTCTTCTCAGTGAGAGGCATGGGGATGGCATTGCCAGAATGAAGTGCCCCACAATGTTTATTTTTAATGAAGAGAATATAGCTTTTGTGAGGTCAGGAGTTGCTACTGTTCTGTTTACTGCTGTATCCCCAGGAATGTTGCATAGTAGGCACTAAATACATATTTGTTTACAGAAAAAGTGACTTCACCTGGCCAAAGCAGGCTTGCAATATGGGGAGAGTCTGGCAAGAAATTTGCAAAGTCTGACTTTAAGATCCATCCATCCACATATTGAATTCCTACTGTGCACCAGGCCCAGGGATAGATATTTGAGATACAGAAATGGATCAGATATGTTTTGTGGGTCACAGGAGACTGTAAATACATGAAAGATCATTTCATTTATGCTGGAGTTGGGCAGAATCAGAGAGGAACTCTAGCAAGGAGGATCAAAGTCTGGGCACTGGCCTCATAGAGATTACCTTTTAAAAATTTCTCCAAGTTGCCAGGTGTGGTGGCGCATGCCTGTAGTCCAAGCACTGGAAGGCAAGAGGCCTGTGATCACTTGAGTTTGTGGGTTTGAGACTACCATGTGCAAAAGAGTGAGACCTGGTCTTCAAAAAAAGCAGCCAGGTGCGGTGACAGGCGCCTGCAATCCCAGCTACCTGGGAGGCTGAGGCTGGGGATCGCTTGAGTCCATGGAATTGGGACTACCTCAAGCAACATAGCAAGATCTAGTCTCAAAAAAAAAAAAATGAAGGCCGGGCACGGTGGCTCGTGCCTGTAAGCTTCAGCCTTTGAAGCGGCCAGGGCTAGGGATCACGGTTCGAGTCCCGCCTGGGGCCCACAGCGAGACCTAGTTCCAAAAACATAGCTGGGCGTGGTGGTGCGCGCCTGTAATCCCAGCTACCTGGGAAGCTGAGGCTGGAGATTGCTTGAGTCCATGGTACCCTGGGCAACAAGAGCCTGTGGTTCCATGGGCAAAAATAGCGAGACCTAGTCTCAAAAAAAAAAAAAAAAAAAAAATGAAGTTCTGGGGTGTCATGGGCCCCCTGAGGTTTAGTCACAGACCCATGACAGGTTAATGAGACCAAGATTTCCAGTTTAGACTGGAGATGGGGTGGGGAATGGATTTGCTGAAGAGGACCCAGCACTGGTTCTGGGGTGGGAACCAAGCAGAGCTGAGCAAGGGCAAGGCCAGGTGCTACTCACAGGCAGGGTGGTGAGGCACCAGCTTTGTGATGCAGCAAGAAAAGTGCTTGCTTCAAAACTCTGAATCATCCATTGCTATTTCTTTACACATTTTTGCAAGAGAAGGCTTTATTTGGTATGATTCACCAACATATTATAAATCAAGAGACATGCAAATAGACTATCATCTTACCTCCAAATATGCTTGCCTCTGTTCTATATATCATTGACAAGGGTTTAAATTATATCTCCCCCCATTAATACCCCTTCCATTTGTTTATACTTAAATTGCTGTTTCCTCTTCTATCGCTTTGGTTAACATTATAACTTATAATCATTAACTTAATTTATATAACATATAATCGATATAATATACAACATAATATATATAACAATATATACTTAAGTCTCTATCATTTGTTCACTTGTCAACTTCTTACAATCTCTTATTTCCCGATTTTACTGTAGGGAGAAAATGGCAGCTTGGAAAGATCATTGCTTGTCCAAAGATGTACAGTTTGTAAAAGTGATAGAGCTAGATAAAAGCCCAGGTCAGCTCCAATCAGGGCTGTTGTGGTCCCACAAAAATTTCTGCATGGCACCTATTCCTGAAGTGAAGTTACCTGCTGTTTTTATATCTCTTACCATGCAAGAGAGAATTTGCCTAATGACTCATGTCTGCTGACTAACACAATGCCACATTAGCTAGTAGGGAAGAGTATTTACTGGGGCCTCTCCAGAGTCCTCGGATTCAGTCCTGGATGTGTGGGGTTCATGTGAGCTCCTTGTTCTCTTGAGGCAGGAGACAAGGTTAGAAAAGTTTTAGGGTATTTGCGGTAACAGGGTGGTTAGGTGGAAGCCAGCTCCCAAGTTCCCAAGTCAGCACTGCTATTCAAAGTGGCAAAAGAGAACAAAGGCATTGAGGTCAGAAACTATTCGTTTCATGTCCTGTCCTGTTCCAAGTCTAGGAACACATGGGTGGTCTTACTGGCCCCTTCCAACATCTCTCTCCCTCCCTACAGGACAGTGGGAGACTGAATTTGTTTTCATGTCCTGTGGGTGGTCCAAATCAGACCTGGACACATTTAACTATAGTTGTTTATTAGGTTTTTTTTCAATTGATCTAGTACTTTACCATAACAAGGAGCCCAAGGCCCATGTCAGCACACAGACATCTAACAACTGGCTCTACTGGGCGAGGAGGGCAATGCTGCTATATAACATCTGCCAATTTCCATGGTGTAAATATTTCTCCTGTATTTTATTTCCAAGCTAGTTCACTGAACATGGGCTTGGGAAGAGATGCAGTTCATTATATCAGTATTTCTATCACGTGGATGTAATGGATATAAATAATTTCAAAAACATAGAAAATAGAAAAATACAAGTAAGGGGTCATTTGAGAGTATGTATTACCTTTTAATAAAAAAAATCTTCATTTGCAAGTTTTCATAATTTAATCTCTAATAATGTTTGAATTTAATAACTGGCTCACAAAATTCCAGAGAATTCAACAACCAAGGCCGGGCACGGTGGCTCGTGCTTGTAAGCTTCAGCCTATGAAGCGGCCGGGGCTTAGGGATCGCGGTTCGAGTCCCGCCTGGGGCCCGTAGCGAGACCTAGTTCCAAAAAATAGCTGGGCGTGGTGGTGCACGCCTGTCATCCCAGCTACCTGGGAAGCTGAGGCTGGGGATTGCTTGAGTCTGTGGTACCCCAGGCAACGAGAGCCTGCGGTTCCACAGGCAAAAATAGCAAGACCTAGTCTCAAAAAAAAAGAATTCAACAACCAGCTCTTTTGAGCTGGTAAAAACCAGCTCTAACATGCCACTACTTGTACAATTTCTAAGCTAGGACTACAGTAGAGAGTGAGGAAGCTTGAATCTCTTGTAAGGGTATACATCATAGTTGACCAGCCTGAAAAACAGAAAATATTTAGAGGCTGGTCTCTGGATGTTAGTATGAGAGCCAGGGGTACCCAGAAAGCTCAAACTCTTGGGATAGACAACAAGATTCTGTTGTTCATGGCATTAAGACAAAGGAAGCATACACTGAGTGTAAAAGATCTTTAATAGAGCTAGTGTGCACAGAGAGGGAAGAAAAGGGAGGAGTTCCTAAAATAGTTTCCCAATAAAACAACCAAAACTACCCAGCCCCTTATGACCAAATGCCCAGCCAAACATGGTTGACCTGAAGCAGTTTTGTTGAGGCCTGAAAGCTTGCTACAATATAAGGCACCTTCTGGTGTAGAAGCACAGGCAGTGGGCAAAAGGAGCCAGGAAAATCTAGAGAAAAAGGAGAGATACAAGGATCTAAATCAAGATAACAGCACCTTTGTTAACACTTTCTATCTGTCTCCTTCCATGTCTCCTTTCCAACACTCGGGCTGCAGAATCCAGAGATTCCATGTCATGTGTTCCACTCAGCTCCACCCCACATTCCCAGCAGCATAGTAGGACATAGTACTTGGGAGGTTGCTCTCTTGGACACTATAGTTCATCGTGGCTGCATGTAAGTGGGGGCAGGGAGAAGGATGTCTGTCCACTGAATTGTGATGCTCCTGCCCCTTTTATGGAGGTGCCTCTGTGCCACTGAGAGATCAGGCCAGGGAGACTGAAATTGCTGAGAGATCTGAGTATGCTGCTATACTGGAATTTTATCCAGCACATTCAGGTGTGCAAAAGAAGAGTAGTGTCAAAACCTCTATTTCCTTTGGTAGGGCAGACAGCTTCCTCTTGCTTGTGAAGGGAAACACAAGAGAATTAATTTTCTTTTCATTTACAACAGTGGCTTAAAGAGTCTTCCAGGACTGGGTGTGGTGGCACACACCTGTAATCCCAGCTACCTGGGAGGGTGAGGCTGGAGATC
This sequence comes from Uropsilus gracilis, assembly GCA_004024945.1. Lineage (NCBI taxonomy): Eukaryota > Metazoa > Chordata > Mammalia > Eulipotyphla > Talpidae > Uropsilus > Uropsilus gracilis. The sequence goes on from PVHY01008653.1 coordinate 39,749, forward strand.
ACTTGAGTCTGAGGGATCGAGACTGCCCTGGGCAACATAGCGAGACCTAATCTCAAAAATCTCTCTCTCTCTCTCTCTCTGTCTGTCTCTCTCTCTCTCTCTCTGTGCTTACTTAACTTCGAAAACATGTCAGCATTTTAAACATACCAAAAAGAAAAAAACAAAATATTACAAACTGTGTCTAGTACAGAAGGTTCTTGAACTTTTCATGGATGCGTGTGCTGACAGTGAAGAGCCCAGCTGTTTGTTAAAAGGCCAAAAAGAAACTGCCATAGAGAATTAAAATACATGCCTGGAGGGGATTGCCTGGAGGTTGTGCGCAGAAGGCACAGTGGGGTGCAGGTCAGCTGCTCCCCACCTCCGGGGGTTGCCGGGTCATCCTGGCTGCCTCTGCCCTGGATTTGGGTGGAAGGGGCCACACCCCCTCCAGGTTGCTGCACCTGGAGGGGAGACCTTGGGTATCCCCCCCCCCCCCCCCCCCGCAAGCCTGGAGAGTCCAGGAGGGGGTACCAGATGGGTTTTAGCCCCATCCACCAGCGGATGGTTGTTGCACGGGGCAGCCATCTGCAGTCCGGATCAGCCCGAAGCATGTTGCCCCCAGCCCCCAGGCCCCAGAGGAAGGGGAACTTGGACAGCACAGGAATGGCCATCTGGGCCCCGCCACCATGCAGGGAGGTACTGGCTTGTGTGTGGGGGAAGGGGGACAGAAATGCCTGTTCCATTTCACTGTCACTCCAGCCAATCCTCCCATCATAGAAAGGGTGAGGGATCAGGTAAAAATCCATTCCACAAGCCTGAACTGGAAACAGCAGATGGACAATCGAAAAAAAACAGTGCAAGACAGGAGAAACAACTATAGAAACACGATGTCATATGCTCACTGGGTCTGGAAGAACCAAAACCTCATTTCGGAGACGACTTCTAGGAGAGCAAGGCGCCCCTCCCCACACTACCAGAGAGGAAAGGAAGGCCAAAGACTGGGGGCAATGGCCCCACAGCAAAGCTGAAAACTGAGGCAGAGGAGGAGATCTACAATGGTCAATTACAAATGCGTGTACCACAGAGAAACTTCTTCACTGACATTGGCAGGGGGTGAGCCCCCCTAAATCTGATGCCAGAACCATAAGGTAAAGCAGCAAAACAACAGAGATGGGATTGGAGAAGACTGCCTCCAATGAGAAAGCATGGAAAGACTACAAATAAATATAGACTGGCTGCCCAATGCAAACTTAAGACTGAAAACCTACCAGCCAGGCTCGCCTGGTCCCAAGAACACAGTCCCTCACCCAATGAAAGGACACTGCCACAGGAAAGAAAGAGACTAATGGAGTTAACACACACTAGCAAACAACAAAGAGCAGGGTGTGAGAGAATGGAGGGGGCACCAGAATGGGGGGGGGTTATCCCAAAAACCATTTACTGAGGTTATGATTTAAAGAATAAACATAAATAAAAGTTTTAAAAAAGGGCAGCATAGGGCCAGGCACGGTGGCTCGTGCTTGTAAGCTTCAGCCTATGAAGCGGCCGGGGCTAGGGATTGCGGTTCGAGTTCCACCTGGGGTCCATAGAGAGACCTAGTTCCAAAAAAATAGCTGGGCGTGGTGGCGCGTGCCTGTCATCCCAGCCACCTGGGAAGCTGAGGCTGGGGATTGCTTGAGTCTGTGGTACCCCAGGCAACGAGAGCCTGCGGTTCCACGGGCAAAAACAGCGAGACCTAGTCTAAAAAAAAAAAAAAAAAAAAAAAAAAAAAAAAAAAAAAAAAAGCAGCATAAACTCCTCCCCCACAAAAAGAGAGAATTAAAACACAAGCTAGCAAAAAAACCCTCCACCTCCTCTCCCCCTCATCGAAAGCCACTTCTCATGCTGAGAACAGCAGCTTTTCCACAGCTCAAAACAGCAGCATTGTGTGATGTCGTGATATATAAAAACAGGGTGGCCTGAAGGTGAGCATCCCAGTTACGTCCCAGCAGTGTCCCAGCAGTGTTCCCTGTCAGCGTGTCCTGAGCTGCGACCCCTCCAGAAGGCATTGTCTCCACAGCTGCAGCACCCAGCAAGGAACATAAAGAATTGGTCTCAGTCCTTTTGTTCTTCATATACAATACACATAGTAGATAACTCAGGATTTCCAACCAGTAACTGTATAATCAATACTACCTTACAAAAGACAGACAGAAAATGCCAGAGAAAGTCTTCAAATGCCTTGTCACACCAGCAGCAAAGTGCACAGGATGAAGAGAACACAGGAGTCTTTCCATTTTAAATCTGCTGTGAAATAGGATATTTTGATATTGTTTCTAAGTGCTCTGGACTCCCCCGGCCTTTTCCTGCAAACCACTGCCTCAGGGGTTGAGAGCTCTGTGAGAGGCTAGGGGGTGAGGGTGTATCCAGTCTCATGAAGCTGCAGACACGGCTCTATGGGAGAGGGGGCCCTTTGCTGCTCCCCCATGTTAAGGTCACCAGGAGACAGAGAAATGGTTTTTAGCACATCCTCCCCTCTTCCTCGCCTTCCTCCTCCCTGTCTTCATCTTCTGCTGAACTTTGGTGCCAGCAGACTTTTCTTTCAAGGAATGGTTCTTTCTTTTCTTTTTTTGAGACTGGGCCTTGCCATGTTGACCAGGGTAGTCCCGATTCCATGGACTCAAGAGACCCTCAGCCTCAGCCTCCCAGGTAGCTGGGATTATGGGTGCCCACCACCATGGCTGGCTGCTTTTTCGAGCCAGGTCTCTCTGTGTTGCCCGGGGAACCGCAGGCTCATGTTGCCTGAGGTACCAGGGACTCAAGCTATCCCCAGCCTCAGCTTCCCAGGTAGTTGGGATTACAGGTGAGCGCCACCATGTCACCATGCTCAGCTATTTTTTGAGACTTGGTCTTGCTACGTTGCCCCAGGCGGGTCTCAAACCTGCAGGCTCAAGTGATTCCTAGCCTCAGCCCTGCGCTCTGTAGGCTGCGATTAAAGGCACGCACCACTGTTCCCGGCAGGAATGGTCCTTCTGTTTCTTCAGCTTTGCTCCCTTCTTGTGGTTAGCCAGTTTTTCACTTACGTTATCCCTCTTCTTCTCCTGCTTCTTTGCCACCTTCCCATAGAAATGCCAGCCAGGTCTGTGGATTTGTCCTTGGGGTGGGATTTTCTTCCAATAGAACAATCCCCTTGGGAAACAGCCTCCTCCTTCTTGCCTCCCTTCGCTGGCCCATCATCCTACATGTCCTGATCGCTGCAGCATTTCTGCCATTTTATCAACTTCAGATTTGCCAGACATGGTCTTCCACCTTTGTAGTCACTTCCTGGACAATTCTGCTAAACTGATAGGCACCTCTGGGCTTGTCTTTCTGTTCCTCTCTGCATGTTTGCACAAACAAGGCACAAGTGGACATCTTGCCCTTTGGTCTTGAGATCACATTAAGCTGCATCGTTCCCTCTCTGGGTCTCTTGAAGAAAGTTCTAGTCTTTCAGTTTTCTCAGTCCCCTGGCTTCCTTGGTTAGGTGGCATGTGAGTTAGCTAGTGCAGCTATAATAAAATGCACAGACTTTGGGCAGTGGGCAGGGGCGGCTTAGATTAGAGACTGGAAGTCTAAGGTGAATTATCTTCCCTGCTGGTGCCTTCTGAGGCCTGACAGAGGCCTGCCTGCCTCTCCCAGCCTTTCTCCTTGACCACCAGAAGGCCATCTTCTCCTTATGTCTCTTCACATGCTATTCTGTGAGCTCCCTGGGTGCATCTCAGGGAGCATCTTGAGACTTCCCCTTTGGATAGGATACAGGTCTGATAAACGTGGGGTTCACCCTATTCTTATATGACCTCATCTTCAATGAGTTATGCCTAAAACCACCTTATTTCCAAATAAGATAACTTTCTGAGATACAAGTGGTATATGATGTTGTGATTTATGTGATGTGTGTAAGACAAATATTTATTTGGTCTTAGTCCTTTTCCTGGCACACAGCTCCTAAACCCTTGGAATTTCCTAAATGGTCAGAGAAGTTAGAGTGTCTTTTGTAGTTTAACGAGGTGACTTTTAAGCTGCATCTAAAGTTGGAGGCTTATTGTTGTAGAACCAACCATGTGATTAGAACATGGGAAGTTTTTAATCTTTTCCACCCACTGACCTGGGAGGGAGGGGCCAGAGGTTGACTTAGTTGCCTGTGGACAGTAATTTAGTCAAACTTTCCCAGGTAAGGAAGCTTCTGTAAAACCCAAATGATGGGGTTCTGAGAGGTCTGGGGTTCCTGAGATCTAGGAGGGTGGTGGTGGCAGGCATGGGAATTCTGTACCTTTCCCCCATATCTTGCCTTATGCATGTCTTTCATAGTAAGATGTTTTTCTGAATTCTATATATATTCTGATTCTATATACTCTAGTAATTCTATTAGCTGCTTTATGAAGTGAATCAAGTCCAAGGAATCTCCAGTCTAATAGCTGGTGGATCAGGGCCGGGCACAGTGGCTCGTGCCTGTAAGCTTCAGGCTATGAAGCGGCCAGGGCTAGGGATCGCGGTTTGAGTCCTGCCTGGGGCCCATAGCGAGACCTAGTCCCAAAAAAATAGCTGGGCATGGTGGCATGCGCCTGTAATCCCAATTACCTGGGAAGCTGAGATTGGGGATTGCTTGAGTCTGTGGTACCCTGGGCAATGAAAGCCTGCGGTTCCACGGGCAAAAATAGTGAGACCTAGTCTTAAAAAAAAAAAAAAAAAGCTGGTGGATCGGAAACACAGATATTAACCTGGGCTTGTGACTGGTGACTGCAGGATAGGGGCAGAAGGATTGAGCCCTTCATCTGTGGGATGTGACATCCCCTCTGAGTAGATGGTGTCAGAACTGGAAATTATAGGACAGTTAGGTCGGGCACAGTGGCTCGTGCTTGTAAGCTTCTGCCTATGAAGCGTCAGGGGCTAGGGATCGCGGTTGAAGTCCCGCCTGGGGCCCGTAGCGAGACCTAGTTCCTAAAAAATAGCTGGGCGTGGTGGTGCGCGCCTGTCATCCCAGCTACCTGGGAAGCTGAGGCTGGGGATTGCTTGAGTCCGTGGTACCCCAGGCAATGTGAAAAATCATTGGCCTCAAGATTTTAATTATGCATGTTTTTAAAAAATATTTACTTACTTATTTTACATTTTGAAGCTTTGCACAGTGGCACTATCTTAACCAAAGAGGCTTATCTGAGGCGCGATTATTGCCAATTGATACTTATTTTGAAAGGACATTTATTTAAAAAAGGAGAAAAAAGGAGGAAAAGAGAGGCATCTGCATAGATCTTGATTATGCATTTCTAATAGAAAAATATTTGAACATTACATACATATTTGCCACAGTGTGTGTACTATCTATGCCTTGGAATTGTATACATGTATCAATATACAAAAACACTACATGCTTCATAAGACATTTTCCCCAAAACAGACATTTTAAAGGGTAAGTTACAGACATAAATGCAAGTGTTTTCTCCTAGTGCCTCCCGCCTCATCTTGGACACCCCCCACCTGGAGGCCACTGTTTACTGCAGTTGTCTTGCAAGGATCAAAAAAAAAGTTGGCAGTCAAAGCAGAGCGGTGACCTGGTTCTTCTCTCTGGCGTCTCCCTTTCCCTGCAGCATGGAAACCTGTTGATTAAATGGGTGGAGCGTCGCAGAGCATCATGTTTTAAGTGGAAAGAAAGAGGCACTCATTGAATGTATATTCAAAAGTACCACCCTTGTGACGTGAGCTGGCCCTGGTTGCCAGGATCTGAGAGCAAAACAAGCTGTGTCTGTTGCCTACAACAGCGTTCCCGTTGTCATCACTTATTGTCCATGCCCTGCCCGGACAGTGAGGGAGGCTGTCAGCGGAGAATTGTGTGGGCACCCAGACCTGTGGAACAACGTCAAGGGAAAGGGAGAGGCCGAGGAGGTTGTGGAGTCCCATAGACATCCTAAGTTCTGTGTGCTGCAGACAAAACAGCCCTGGGACCCCAAATCAGGGTCTACTTTCAAGGACTCTGGGTCCCAGCGTCCACCTCCACCTTTGGGTAGTATGCTGCATTGCCTGAAATTCCTGGTGAAAGAATGCCAGCTCTGCTTGGAGGGACAGAAAGACATATTCCTTCATAGGGTAGCCTTTCTCACATGGGAGGTTTTGAAGGTCCAGGGAGTCAGGAGAATGAATTAGGAAAATGTTGCCCTGTATTTCCATAAAGACCCGGGACAAACATCATGGGTCTTGGGGAGATTTCCAGTTGTTGTTCACTTGGCCTGATTTGTGAAGCTGCTTTTCTCTGGTCTGCTAAGTAGAAAGGGCAGGAAGGTCTTGAATGCAGGCTGAATTCCTGCGTGAGCCCTGGTTCATGCTTTTATCAGTGTGGTAGCCTTGGGCAAGGTCAATTTACCAGCCTCAGTTTCCCAGCCTTGAAATGATCCCTAGCTAAACAAAATAAAGTACACAAAGTGTTGCATCATGTGGCATACGACAGGCATCTAGCAATCCTGATAAAAGTGATAACAGGCAAAAACTAGTTATTAAAATAGTTCCCTCCAAATACCCTAGCATTTCCTGCCTGTCAAATTTTCTCCAACCAAAATACTGAAGCATATTTAAATAATGGTGGCAGACTTTAGAAGCAGAACTTCCTCTTGGAATGTTTGACTTTCTAATTAACTTTAAAATTAACACAGTGTCTATCAAAATGTTTCACTTCATCATCAGGAAAATTACTGAAGTTTCTTACCATGTTTCTCTATACTCTGTCACATTACCAGTTCCTCTGAACTGATCCCTCTCCACCTCAGTGGTGTTTAAACCCCAGATTGACACCCCTATCCCCAACACACACTACATTACATTTTTAGTAGGAATTTTCTGAAAATCTGACCGTTAAAAAAAAAAAATCAAGACACATATATCTCCAATGCTGAGACTTCAGGTTGAGGGAGAGATGGTCTGAAGAAATGTTTATCTTAAGTTTCTAGGTGATGGGACGATGCCTGTCATTGAACTTGAGTCACTGACTATTGGACCCGCGGGCATAAACCCGGCCAAAACCGCTGTCTGTGTGAAATGTGTTCCTTACAGCAAAAATCTTTTGTCACATCTTTGGGTACTGGGATTTTTCTTGGGAGGCCTTCCTCGGTAGTAGCTCAAGGAAATGCGTTCCAGTAGAATCCTCAGAGAATGGTGGGGCTGAATGACCAGAGCTGGATCACCTCTCAGAGCAGGCTTGCCTGAAGGTGAGGCAACCACTTGGCAGGCAGGTGATGGATGGTAGGAGAGGTGGCTGAAAGTTGAGAGCTACAGAATCCCATGGGAAGGTTCTGGAAGGAGGGAGTCTTCCGGAGCATGGTAATGAGTGCGTAGGCCGCCAAAGGTACCTGGTGGTAAGAAAGCAAAGGAGGTGCTTACTCTTCTATCATTTTCAGGAATGGCCTTTTTTTTTGTTTTTTGGTTTTTTTCTTTTTTTTTAGAGTCTAGGTCTCACTATGTTGCCCGGGGTAGTCCTGAACGCACGGACTCAAGTGATCCCGTGATCCCTAGCCTCAGCCTCCCAGGTAGCTGGGATTACAGGCGCACGCCACCACGCCCAGCTCGCCTACTCTTCTTCACTACAGCATTTCAAAACTAAAATGTAGAAAAGGCAAATTGAAACAATGAGAGATATGATATATATTTGCATACATATATGCAAGCAATATATATGCATAAGAGACAAGTTGAAGACGAATAGTTGTATTTACCCAGGCTGGTTGGTGACAAGGCTTTCTGCCCCCGCAAACTTGTAGCCCTGACTCCCGCCACAGCGCAGTGCAACCTCGGTGGGAGTCGCTGGCGTGGAAAACACTGCCACCTGCTGGGCCTTTGGAGAATAGCGTCGGGTCCTACGGGTCTAGCCGAGTCCCAGATGTTGCTGGTGCGGGCAGTGTCAGCCCTCAGACACCCAGCCTGGTCCACACGATCCAAGTGCCCGTTTCCGTGACCGCAGGAAGGAATTACCGATCTGGACAGGATATGGAGATAATCACTTAGACCTTGTTTTTAACCTTTGTAAGAACTTTATTAAATTAGAATTCCAATACCTCTGAAACAACCCAATCAGTCCTACACATTATTACATAGATGTTAAAACAACGCAATACTCTAGTGAGATGAGTGAAACTAAGTTCTCCCTAGTTTTACTCTTACCCCCTATGGAGCAGGGAGGGAGCTTTGATTCAATAGTAATATCTACCTCATAGGGTGACTATAACAATTCAAAGTGTTTAGCTTAAGAATTTAGTGAATGCTCACAAAATGGCGGCTTATTATTATTCTTAGTTTGGTATTGAAACTCTAGGAGACCTAGAAAGGTGGTAACATATTAACCCAGTGCTTTTGTCAGCGAATATTTTCTCTTTGATAGGCCCCTTTGCTTTCTTCAGCTGGAGTCCAGCCCTAATTTGGACAGAGATCCTGGGGACTTTCTATCCCAGTACCACCTACCACCTTCCCTGATATTCCAAGATTACCCTGCTCCGCCATCCTGGTTTTCCTGAAAATAAGAAAACAAAACAAACAAACAAACAAACAAAACACTCCCCAACACGCGTGCCTGAGAATGCTGCTTGGAATGTGCTAAGAAGAGCTCTAGTTTGCACTGTGGAGGAGGCCAGAAGTTCCAAAGGGTTTCACTTGGGTCATTGGAGGTCACTTTACCATTAGTACCTCCATCTCCTATTTCTGGCCTTAAATTTTTAATTTATGTCACTGGTTAAAGTTCAAATGTGAGTCAGCAACATGGAGGGAGGCACCTTAGAAATACATTGATGCTGAGGGGTCAGTCTGCACATGTGAAGGCTGTTAGTGCTTTGGGTAAAGTGAGGCTTATATACATGTAGGGGTGTGAACTGCACGACCAGATTTTACATCGTGCTATAAACTAAGGATAAATTAATTACAATCTTAATTTTTTTAGCAAGACAGATGGCACTGTTACCCCCAATTATTCACCGTTCCCCAATATGAAATAGTTCTGCTTACCCTCCCCGCTGTCGTGAGGCTCTCCCACAGCTGCTCCCAATGCCCTGTGATCTCCCAGAAGACCCAGAAGGTAGAGGGTGGGAGGACTTGCCGCAAACCCTGCATGTCCTGGAAGCACAATTTTAACTAATTAATTAATTAACTAATTAATTAATTGAGACTAGGTCTCGCTATTTTTTCCCATGGAACTGCAGGCTCTCATTGCCCGGGGTACCACAGCAATCTCCAGCCTTAAGCTTCCCAGGTAGCTGGGATTACAGGCACGCGCCACCACGCCCAGCTATTTTTTTGGAACTAGGTCTCACTACGGGCCCCAGGTGGGACTCGAACCGCGATCCCTAGCCCCGGCCACTTCATAGGCTGAAGCTTACAGGCACGAGCCACCGTGCCCAGCCTGCCACAATTTTAATTTAAAAAAGAAATATACTAATACAAAATGAGACACAGTGAAAGGCCATCTAAGGAAAAGACCCCTCTGCACTGAGGGGTTAGGGTAGGAATGCAGAAAGGGCTAAGGCCTATGAGAAGAGCTTCTGCTGGGAAACTCTTAGCCAAACATCTAAGACAGCTTGAGAGCAGACCTGAGGGTGGGGAGAGGAGAAGGGAGAGAAAGTGAGAATAAAGTTCCCTAGAGCTGGGAAGGGAACTGGAGAGCCCAGTTCTTTATTCCGTTGGACACTCCCTCCCCTACCTTCCGGGCTCCACCTGGGGCCAGGTCTAAATCATAGCATCATGGCTCCTCAGTAAGGAAACTCAGAATCCACAACTGCAGTTGGAGGTCAAAAGGCTTGGAGGATTGTCTCTGAGCCTCAGACCTGGATAAACTTCATCCAGTACCATCCTGGTCTCTGAAAATAGCTAACACTTTGTCTCAGCCCAAGTGTCTCCTGTGTTCACAGAACATGGGTGGGGGGTAGGGGGGATGTTTGTGTGTGTGTGTGTGTGTGTGTTACCCACTGTTGTTCAGGGAAGACACTGTTCTGGAGCACCCCAACTTTGGAGTCCTTTGACATACAATTTAAAAAAAATTATTCAATACTCAATTAAAATGTTCTGTGTGAAATATAAAACACAAGCTCATCTGATCAGTACAAAAGCATGAGCAGTTGTATTCTCATGAATGGGCACTGTTGACAAACTGAAAACCACCCTCAAATTCAACCAATCAGGATACAGCAAACCTCCCCCCCCATAAAAAAAGAGTCATCTGTGTTTCATATGATAAAAGGATCATATGAAATCCTATTTTTTATCTTTGAGGACTCTCCATACTGCTCTCCATAATATTTTCTCCATTTTTGTGCTTGTCTGAATATTTTCATGATGAGAAAAGACTCAAGTGCACTGAAGAGCTTTCACTACAAAAAAAAAAAACCACACAAAAAAAAAACCAACCAAAAAACTATTAGTCTTCAACCTGTCTTTTTCAATCTTACTTCCTGTTATCTTGACATCTTTTTCTCAGATCTGTTTTTTTCTCTCAATCCCCCCACTGTGTGTGTATATATATGTACCAAAGTGATATATGCATATATATCATATATATGTATAGATATGCATATATATGTATATATATATGCATATATCACTTTGATACATTTTTAAATCAAAATGACAACTTGTTCTGCGAAGGAATGCAGTAAATTTCTGTAGCAAATCCTTATGGTGAGATCCTGTGTCCTTTCCTAAGAGACTCACAAGCCGATTTCCTTTCAGAGTTTTATACCCTTGTAAACATGTTTCCTAAAATGGAGAGTCCGGGGCTGGGGACTGAAGCACATTACCCTTTGGGAAACATTGTTGTGTTTTTATTTCTTAGCAGGAAATGGGAATGTCCCTGCGAGGATTAGAAAATTACCAGCCTGTCTGGTGCAGGGCTGGGAACATCAATTGGAGCTGGAATCTGGTCAGAACATCTGGGAATTCAAAGAAAGAAATGTGAGGCTATTCACCAGGCTCCATAAATTCTCTTAAAAGTAGATAATTATGAAACTGAACACAATGGCGCATGTTGTCAGAGGAAAGGAATTACATACATCTCACTTGAAACAACTCTCAGTATATAGGCTTGAGCATGCCATTTCAAATTACAGGCCACAGGTCAATTATGGAAGGAATGGCCCTAACCCTTTATTCCAGCATGACAGGGGTGCCCATCAGTGCTGTGTCTAGACTGTCTTCCACCTGCAGGGACATGGGGTCTCTGTGGACCCTTCTTTAGTCTCAGCTCCTGGCCATCTGCCCCATGTGGAAGGAGTTCTCTCTTGATGGACCAATCACACTTCAGTTCCAGTTCTACAGCAGGGGAAAGCACCAGTTCTCTCCTTGTGAGCTTCCCTGGCATATCCCGATGGCCATCGCTGCCTGCTTGTCACTTGATTGCACATTGCCCTCCAAGCCACCAAAGAAACATGGTAGTCACTGCTGGGACAGTAACTCTGGAGGCTGCATGACTTGACAAAAGTCATTTCACTCAGTCACAATATAGAGTTTACGTTCCTGGCCAAGTAAGCATTCGTACGGTCATTCAAAGGCCCCAAGCCTCTCTGTTTTGAGGTTTCTCTTTTGGAAGTCCTTAGATCATATTACAATCTAAGTAAAATTCACAGATTTGATTAATAAGTCTAAGTATCTATTTTTTTAAATTTTATTGAGATATAGCTGGCATAGACCACTAAGTTTTAGGTGTACCACATAAGTTGGCTTGACTTATATGAACTTGAAGTACTTTAAAGTCTTTGTCCTTTCTCCCTCACCCTCCATCTTCTCTCTCCCTTTCCTCCCCACACCCTTCTTCTAATGACCTTGATTTGTTGAAGGAACCAGGTCATCTGTCCTATAGAACCCTCACATTCTGGATGTGGCTGATTGCATCCTCACTAGGTCCACAGTGCACTTTTGTGTGTGAACCACACAGGTCATGTGGACAACTTCTTATTTTCTTTTCCACGGAGCATGTACAGAGATGTAAGATGAGAAATCAGTTTGGTCAGATACAGTGCTGGCCCTCTGGGTTGGAAGAGGTGGGGTGTCAGTTATAGTTACACTTAAGGTTCTTGGCAAGTTAATCCGACTCAGGGCGGAGCGTCAAAGCGCCTAACTATGTCAGAGTTTATGTTGTACAAGGAGTGAAAGCATGAGGAACACCCATGAAGTATTAAAAGTGAGAAACATGCTATCTGGAATGAAACACTGCTTACAAATATTAAAAGTACAAAAAAGAACTCGGCCTACTTGGCAAGGGCCAGGCCCATTCAAGAATCTGCCATGAAACCGAACATGAATGCAGAGGAGTCAGGCCTGGGGGAGGCCATGGATGAGAAAGAGAAAAAAACCAGAAAGAGGGGAGTAGAAAGTGTAATGACCCTTGATGGTTGGTCATCCTGAACTGGAGACAGGGAGGGACTCAACACTAAACCAAACAACCAACTCCCTTTCCTTAAAGGAGACCAGACTATGTAACTGCCTATGCTCATTTTGGAGAAATATGGCAGGTTTTTTGAAAGTGATAAGGAGATCTTACATAACTCTGGTTGGTGAGGAGACTGAAGTGGGATCCCCTGTTCTGTGGCCATCCTGTCTCTCCAGAGTCACAATGGCTCAGCTGGGTAGCCTTTATTGCAGAAAGAAGATCCCATGAGAAACATCCTCCAAGGGGCAGGGAGAGAGTTCTTTGGGTTGGGGATTGGGATAGAGGCCTACACCAGGGAACTTTGTGGATAGCACAGATAGATACCTTAAAAGAAGGGAATGTGGAATCTTGAAAGGGAAGGGGAGAGAGGAAACAATGCCTGAGGACAAACTTCTTTTGAAGGTCTAGGTCTACAACTGTTATAAGTTGGTTTCTTCTCCCAAAAAGATAAATTAGTATCCTAACCCCCAGTACTTCAGAATATGACCTGATTAGGGCCTTTATAAAGGTGTTAAAGTTAATATAAGGTTATTTGGGTGGGCCCCAATCCACTATGACATGTGTCTTTCTAAAAGGGAGACGTTTGAGACATGTATGCAAGGAGAACACCATGCGAAAACTAGTTTTGCTGCCACAAGTCAAGTATCTAGAGGAAGGCCTGGAACAGACTCTCCTTAGAGGGAGCAGGGTCCTGCTAACACCTGGATATTGAACTTCTAGCCTTCAAAACTGTGAGACAATCAATTTCTGTTGCTCTAAGTCACCCAGTTTGTGGTTTGCTATAGCCACAGGTCTAGGAAACTAACACAATGCTCTTACCTTATGCTGATTGAAGGGCTGAACCCACTGTATACATTATATAGTCAGAACTTCTTGTGGTGTCCTGCCTTTTGAAAAACCAGCTGATACACCACAGAAGATTGACAGATGTCTCCTTGGAACCTGAGGAAGAGAGGCAAAGTAGTTAGCACACAGACTGCACATCAGGCATCCTGCTGGGACAGTGATGGAATGTCACTACCCATGAGGATGGGCTAGATTCTAGACCCAGCCATCAGGGCTCATGGGTAACCACAGAAAGATCTCTGGGGTTGGGATTGCTGTCAGTAAAGAAGAATCTTCCTTGGTCACAAAAAGAGCAGGGCCGGGCACGGTGGCTCTTGCCTGTAAGCTCCAGCCTATGAAGCGGCCGGGGCTAGGGATCGCAGTTTGAGTCCCGCCTGGGGCCTGTAGCAAGACCTAGTTCCAAAAAAATAGCTGGGCGTGGTGGTGCGCGCCTGTAATCCCAGCTACCTGGGAAGCTGAGGCTGGGGATTGCTTGAGTCTGTGGTACCCTGGGCAACGAGAGCCTGCAGTTCCATGGGCAAAAATAGCGAGACCTAGTCTCAAAAAAAAAAAAAAAAAAATCCCTTGTTAAACTGCATTTGACTGGCAACTGCTATGCACAGGTGGTACGAAAGTGAAGGAACCTGGGTGACAGAAGCTGTGTTTTAAATGTGGCTTGTTGGCTGGAGGCTTTTACCCCATTTGCCCTGATTTTAGAAACACAGTCACTGCTTGGGTTAAGTGAGCACATACATAGGGTCAACAGCCTAAGATAACCATATTTGACTGACTTCTCTGATGGAATGTTGCTGGGGGTGCCTGGTCCACAAATAGAATTTGAATAGACTAACCTATGGTATCCAGTGAGCAGAAAGACCCAAAGGGACCAGGGGAAGTGATGGTTCAAAAACTCGCCCCAGAAGACCTCAGACTGGGGTTGCCAGGATTGAGCAGCAAGTTCCACCTGGATAAGGGAACCAGGAATCCACCAGCAGGCCCCATCCTCATTCAAAAATTTCTCTTTCAGCTCAAAAGGTGGGCACCAAGAGCCAAAGATCAAGGTGCCTGGGGTCTGCTACGAGGGCCGCCAGCCCCAGGCTCAGGGCCTGTTATGGAGAGTGCTTTATGGTTGATCTAGACCAGCCCTTGCTGGGAGAAGAGGGACCTGCTTGTCAACCCCTGGGAAAACTGGGTTGCGGGAGAAGCCAGAAAACGACCCAACCCTGTGCTGGTGAATGGTGACTCCTGTGCTGGTGAATGAATACAGATCCCACAGTGAGAACCATAACCATTAAAAGGGCCTGCAGTGTGATCCAGACCTTTACCTGCAGGGGGAGTGTAGTACCTGCAGGTGGAGCCCTGTTCCCTAGGCCTGTTGGGGAGGGAGCCTGGGAGACTGGCACCAACCTGCCAGCCTGTGGGCAGGAAATATTGCCAGATAAACCTGAGTCCCAGGCTGGTAGACATCACCCGAAGACCCCTGGAAGCCCTGGGCTGTTTCCTGGATCCTGCTACTGGAGTTTGAAGGGCAAGTTTTCTGTGAGGACATGGCCTGTGGACTGAACCCTGGCTCCCTGACCTGGAGAGAGCCTGAGGGCAAAGGAGGCCCTCTTGGAGTCCAGGGTAGTGGGCTGCAGGCAGAGCTGGCTTCCCAGAGTCAGGGAGCCTGGGCTATGTGGGAACCCATGGCCAACTCTGGAGCCTGCATTCTGGTCAACCCTGACTGGCCCTTGCTGGGTGCTGAGGGAGCCTGTTGCTTGACCCCTGGGTCCACTGGCTGGTGGGAGGAGGCCAGAGGAGGTGCAGGGAGAGTTTCCGGGAGCTGCCTTCTGACCCTGCTGGAAGATCCCTGAGGGGTATTGGAGGGGGCCAGTGGGTTGGATCCAGGCCTCTGCCCATGAGTGAGTGTAGTGACTGCAGCTGGAACCCTGACTCCAATGTCAGTTGGAAAGGGAGCCTGGGAGCCTCCCGCCCATGCCTGGCCAACGATGGCATTGGGCCATATGGTCCACTTGCCACCCACCGACCCACCCACCCACTGAGCCAAAGTTGGTGAACTGGCCAGCTGAGCCAGGGCACCCAGGATGGTGTTTCCTATGCTCGCTGCTGTAGTCTGAAGGACCAGTTTTCTGAGAAGAGAGATCCTGCTGGTGGAACCCTGTCTCCCTGTCTCTGGGGGAGGGAGTCTGAGGGCAAAGGAGTTCCTCCCGGAGTGGAGGGCAGTGGGCTGTGGACAGAGTTGGCCTCCAGGGAGTTCTCAGTAAGCCTAGATTATCAGGGACCCCTTGGCCTGCCCTGGAGCCTCCTTCTGGTCAACCTGGACCACTTGGACCAAGATAGGGATGACCAGTAGCACCACTGGGATCCATCATGGGGCTGCCAGGGTCAACCAGTAGCACCACCTGTTTACTCAGCCCAGGGCTACCATGGCCAACGGGTTCAACTTGGGGCTTCCAGGTTCAACCAGCAGCACCCCTGGACCAACCAGGAAGTGCCTGGGTTGAAGGGCAGCCCTTCTGGGTTCCAGCCTGGAGCTACCAGTATCCACTAGCAATATCATGGGGACCTAGCCTAGGGCTGCCAGGATCACTAGCAGTACCATGTGTACTGAGCCTGGGGCTGCCATGGTCAAGCAGCAGCACCACCAGGACCAAGCTTGGGGCTGTCAGGGTGGATCATTGGCACTCCGAGGACCCATCCTGGATTTGCCTGGGTTAACTGGGCACATCAACAGGCCCCAACCTGGAGCTGCCCCAGTCAACTGGCATCAGCCCTGGGACCCAGCTGGGGATGCAAGGGTCAAATAAGCACAGCAGCAGGACCTAGCGAGGGCAAGCCAGAGTTGACCAGCAGCACCACAGGATCCAGCCTGGGGCTACCTGGTTTGTGTTCTTCTCTGAATAAGCCTCTCAAGAATAGGTCCTGTAGTCCATTCATCATTATGTCCCCAAAGCCTGGCAATGCTGGACTTAGGGTAGATAAGAGTTTCATTGATAATTTATTGAAGGTGTTTAACATATGCCAAGCACTTCTCCAGGGCTGTTGCATATATTAATCCTCTGAATTCTCGTGGTAACCTAAAGAGATAGGTTATATACTATCACTGCCATTTTCCAGATGAGAAGAAATGGAGGCACAAAGCAATTAAGAAATTGCTGGAGCAGGGCATGGTGGGGCACGCCTGTAGTCCAAACTCTGGGAGGCAAGTGATCTCCAAAGGCCTGGAATCACTTGAGTTTGTGGGTTGGAGACTACCCTGGGTAACATTGTGAGACCTGGTCCCGAAAAAGCAGCCGGGCATGGTGGTGTGCACCTGTAATTCCAGCTATCTGGGAGGCTGAGCCTGGGGATCGCTTGAGTCTGTGGGATCGGGCAACATAGTGAGACTTAGTCTCAAAAAAAAGAAAGAAAGAAAGAAAAGAAATTGCTGGAGGGGAGGGGATGAAGCCAGAGCTGGGATATGTACCCAGGCAATCTTGTTCTAGATGGCTACCATATCTTTATGATATGTGGAACTGAATTAAAGTTGGATGAGATTTGTCAGGCCTCTTCCAGGGAGAGCCTGTATGTGTGCCTTAGGCACAGCTAGGAGAACATTGAGGAAGGCCTAAAAGCCAGCAGTGAGCTTTAAGGGAACTCATGGAAGGAAGAGATGGAGTTCTTCTGAAGGTACCTGGTTAGCGAGGGATGAGATATGTCTGAAAAATCAGCAAACACACAGAAGATTTTTCAGGGCAGTGAAGATAATTGGTCTGCTCCTATAATGGAAAACTTTCACTAGTAGACATTTGTCCAAACCCAGAGATGGAACAAAGCAAGAGTGAGTCCTAATGCAAACTATGGGCTTTGGTTGACAATGATGAGATGTTGTGGTTCATTGTGACAAATGTGCCACTCTGGTGGGGGAATGTCACGAATCCAAATGGCAATGCATGTGTGGGGACAAGAAGTATAATGGAAACCTCTCTTCCTTTCTCCTAATTCCAGTGAACCCAGAAGTGCTCTAAAAATAGAGTTAAAAATATGATCAGCAGAAAAGAAAATCAATGAACACAAATAAAGTCAAGCAGCTGTGTTCACATTAGCATCAAAACAGAGACCCAGCTGGAGTGGGAGCCTTTGGATTCCCCTCCCCCACCCCCTGTACACACACCTGTGGTGACAGAGCCAAGAATATGAGCAGTGCAGATTCCCTCACAAGGTGTAAAAGGGTCTGGTCAGTGCAAAACCCCGACATCTTGGATTCATGCGCATTCTCATCTGGATATTAATGTTTGAACCAAATTTTAAAAGTCACCATGGAAACCAGGAAGTTACACTCCTATTTGGGGAACCAGCTAATGGAAAGTTTTGTAAAATAAGTAACACAGCTTATGCTTCAGCGATGGAATTTGTGGCATCTCTCCCATGTTACAGTTAACATCCACCTACTTTAGTGCCACAAAATAGTACTTTTAGCCTTCAGACTTTTGGAACCACACAGCTGTCAGAGTTTAAAAAGAGTGAGAACATAATGGTTTCTCTGCACAATGGGAGCGAAGCAGAGTTAGGGAAACGAGGGATGGCGTTCCACCGGGTGGAACTCAGCTGGCTGGGCCATGTGGGTTTAAATTGCAGTTCTGCTATTTACACTGTCTCTGTCTTTCCACTGGGTGTGTAGCCTCGCTGTCTTACTTTCCTCATCTGGAAGTTGAGAGGATTGCCCTAGATAATACCTCAGGACCCATCCAGCCAGTCTGGACTCTGAAGCCACAGGGACATGAGGGGGTTAAGATTATGTCAGCACACAATTCATATCACAGCAAGGCCCATGCAAAGTGCCCTGTGTGAAGAGGAAGTTCTTACTGGTGCAGGAACATTCATTCACAATAAAACCAGCCTTTCAGATGTGTTATTTGGAAATTGTGACGCCTTAGATGGACACAGCGCTTGACAGCTTACAAGACACTCTAGAGGCTGTGCTTCTGAATGGCAGTGGGCATTGGGATGGGGGCACGGGGAAGGGATGCTCTTGTATTTCATTCTCTCACATGTTCCCAGTTCCGGGGATACTAGTGCCACACAGGAGACACAAAGCCAATATTGCCTGGGTATAGACTAGGCCCTATCTTCTTTAGTGATCACCATATTTTTGCCCCATTTTACAGATGAGAAAACTGAGTCCTTCAAGATAGTGATTTACCCAAGTATCTGGGATTGACACAGGTTGCTTGGCTCCATGTCTAGTAAATAAGATGCTCATTAAAAATAACTTATTTTTGCCAGGCATGATGGTGCATACCTTTACTCCTAGCCTCGGGAGGTAAAGGCTAGGAATCGCTTGAGACTGTGGATTCGAGACTACCACAGGCAACACAGCAAAACCTAGTCTCAAAAAAATAGCCAGGTAGCTGTAATCCCAGCTACCTGGGAGACTGAGGCTGGGGATCGCTTGAGTCCGTGGGATCGGGACTACCCCGGGCAACATAGCAAGACCTAGTCTCAAAAAAAACAAAACAAAAAAACAAAAGCCACAAACATTTTTTAAAACCGCAACAAAGGTACATGAAACAAATACTCTAAGGATGATGCTGTTTTCCCTTGTCCTCCCATCATACTTCCTTGCTTCATATGTTTTTTTCCTCACCTATATCAGCTTCATTTTTTTCTTGTCCAGTACTCAGTTCTTTGCTTCTCCAGCAATTTGAAAGTGTTCCTGGAGGAGTCTTAACCCCTCTCCAATTGGCTTGTTGGCGAATTCCTTCCAGCCACTTCAGTTCTCTCCTTGGGAGGAGTACTGGTGAATATGACCAGTTCTGTCCTAATGCCTATCCAACCATATATACTTCAGCCATATAGGCTCCCCTTCCGGCCATATAGCTCTGGCCTCAGCACGGTCTCGAGTCCACAGGCTCTCTGGTCAGTGAATTAAAGGTTTGTAGAGGGAGATAGGATTCCAGGTTCTTAAAGTCCTTTTCAGGACTTTAAGTCCCTGGTTAAAAAATCCAGTATGAGTTTGCCAGTAATGGGACAGACTGATGTCATACACCTCCTAATATGGTTCCCTGAAAAGAGGACAGTATCTTTTGTGCTGCAAGAGAGACATACCATAAAGTTACTGGTCTGTGCTCTTCAAAAATGTCAAGGTCATAATAGGGTGTGTCCCCCCTCCTGTTTAAGATTGCAGATTTTAAGGACAGGTAATGTTAAAATGGGGGAATAACCTTAGCTGGAATTTCCCTTCAGGGGGATGCAGGGGGAAGAAAAAAGTGAAATAGTTAAGGTGAAACAGATTTCCTAGAAGGCGGGAAATCAGGGTATATAAAGGGTGTGCAAACAAAGAGAAGGATTCGATTCAGGATTCAGGATTCAGGATTCAGGATTCAATTCAATTGGATTGGGATTCCAATATGGAGAGGAGATGGGAATTGGCCATCTTGTAAAGATGTGAGCCATGTGAGCTTGGCCATGTGGCCACCGAGGGCCTGCAACCCTTGGCTGGCCCAGACTGGCAGCATGTGTGCTGAATGCAGTTAAGGAGTTTGCAGGTTTAAACTCTGTGTTAGAGTTTGTTTTGCTGAGTTTAACTTGTGTCTGCGAGAGGCTGTGCAAAGTTAGGCCTGAGAAGAAAGTGAACTTTGCTGGTTCGACACCATGGAGTTCCTGCTACCTGAAGGTGACAAGGAGAAGACAGCGTGGAAGCCAAGGGAGCAGCCTAAGGAACATGTCTTCAAGCGTTTGGAGATGGATTCTGTCTGAACATTGGTGAGATGATCAAGACTGAGAGACTGAAGATATTTGGGGCAATCTAAAAAAAACTTTAAACAATACTGAAAAAGGTTTTAGACAATGTTAAAGTGTTCTGAGTCTTACATGTTTCTTTTGTAGTTAATAAGATAATTAAAAATCACTTTGTTAAAAATAAATTAGTCTGCACTGCACTGATAGTCTTGCATTGGTTTGGTATTTTGGTTAAGAAGGCTGGGGATGGTAGTAAAAACCCACGAGTAAAAAGTTTAAACTGCGTTTTAAAGTTTTTCTTTTCTGCAGTTTTTAAAGCTGAAAGCAGAGAGCAGTTAGCTGGCTTTTGCATATCAATGGTAAAGGTGATCAGTAAAAATGCTAATAAAGAGTGTATAGCCTGCTTTAAAGAGAAAAGCAGGCAGATAGCTGTATCCAGTTAAGGTTAAAGGTAGATGCAAAAAAACTGCTTCAAAAAAAAAAGCAAGCAGATAAGTGTATCCAGTTAAGTAAAGACAAAAAATCTTCATTTTACCCACTTTCAGTCACACTGTCAAAATGTCAAAACTTTAATGTCAAGGTCATAACAGATAAGAAAAAAGAACTGTTTTAGATGAAAAGAGATGCTGATAGGGTGTGCCCCCCCCCATTGTCTCCTGTTTAAGATTGCAGATTTCAAGGACAGGTAATGTTAAAATGGGGGAATGACCTTAGCTGGAATTTCCCTTCAGGGGGATGCAGGGGGAAGAAAGAAGTGAAATAGTCTAGGTGAAACAGATTTCCTGGAAGGCGGGAAATCA
>PVHY01008654.1:0-60415 GCA_004024945.1 Uropsilus gracilis
GGAAACTGTGATGAGGAAGGCAAGCTGTAAGTGAAAATATATTCTCTGGTTGTGATTGGGAGACAGCATTGCTAAAATTCCAGCTCACTCCTACATATCTAGCTAAACACTAGGAAAACACTAATTTAAAGGGATAAATGTATTCCTATTTTTATTCAGGCACTATTTACAATAACCAAATTATGGTAACAAGCTATGTATCCAAGAACAGATGAGTAGATTAAGAAAAGGTTGTATGCATACACAATGGGATAATTTTCCCACATGTAATGACTTGGGTAAAACAAGGAGGAGGGTGAAGTAATGGGGAAAAAAAGTGGAGAATGTTACCAAAGTTAATCAGACACTGGACACTGTTCTTATCCAAAACATATCTTGTTAGGACCATAACTATTCAAAACATTTGTCTGCTTTGTGAATCTTAAAAATATGATGTACGTCAAAGAACAATTTATACTTTTGAAAATGGTCAACTTTCATCTGTCAATGGACAACTACATTGTTTCCAGTGGGTGATCATTTTAAATAATGCCACAATAAACTTGGAACTGCATATATCTCTTCAGATTCCAGTATTTTTATATTGGAAGACTGATATAATGGAGTGCATTGCCTGTGCTTTCTTATATGTAATTTTTAATTATTTTAAAAGTTCCATTCTATTGAGCTACCATTGGTTTAAAATACAGTTTGGTACAGAGGGATAGAAGCCTCTTCAAAAGTCTGTAGCCACATCTATTTTTTTTCATTTCTATTTTACATATTCAACAATTTTTTAATTACTAAATTCTCTTGTTTCCTATTCCCTTTTTATATGTTAGAACAGTATCTTGCCATAATGTAACTTCTTTCCAAAATATACTCTTAGTGTACTTCATTTTTTGCCTTTGTATATATTTTACTTTCATGTTAGAGTTTTTTAGATATCAGTACCTCCATTTGTTTGTTGGTGTGTTTGTTTACAGTATTTTGTTGCAGTTTGATGCTTATCCAATATGGTAATTTTTCTCAAATGCTCATTGAATTTAAACTGCTTGTTTGTACTTATAAAATATATTCACAATTGTTCAATATTCATTACTTGAATTGGTTTCTTCACTCATGTAAAATCACTGTTCCTCCAGAGTGAACACAGATGGTGATTATAGGAGTTCTAGTCATGGTGTGTGTTTGGGGATTTACAGCCAAGCTGTCTACTTTCTGTGTTTCCAGAAAGGTTACCATCCAGGTTGAAAAGATCTCTGTCCGTCACAGTATCACATAGCATTATGTGTGGTGTTGCTTTCATTTTTTTCTCTCATAACAAAAGTGCTCAGAATAAATGTTTCCTACAGCAAAATATCTCCATTGCTTTTATGAATAAAACTTACTTCTTTTTGAATTTTATTCTGGAAAGAAAAAAAATGCAGTCATTCAACAGTCACTTAGGGATGGGTCATCATTAGTCTGTATTTCCAGGGCTAGTTTCTTTGCCAGTAATGATTTTCCCAGCACTGGTCTCCAAACCACGGATTTTTCTATTTTTCACCTTTAAAGTTTGACAAGTTACTAAAAAAATACACTTGCCAGTTTTACTAATTTATCCGTATTGAGTTCTGACTTCTTCAGTTCTATTTGTCTATAAATCAAAAACCCTGTAGATCTCCCAGAAATATTTTAATGCCTACCATGGCATCCTTTTTAGTTATTTTGCCTTGAAATTATTTGTTACAGAGTAGAAAGGTGATGAGGACTGAACGTTTTTGTGCCATAAACAATTTCATGTATTAAAGGCTTAACCTACAATATGATGGTATTTATAAATGGAGCCTTTGAGAACTATTAGATTTAGATGAGATCATGAGGATGGAGACCTCAGGGTCAGGTTAGTAAAAAAGAATAGTAAACTACTCTCTATCTTTTACTCCCTTTCTTTCGCCCACTCCCTCTTTCTGTGAGTACCAAAAGGCAATGTGGGAGAAAACAGAGAGAAGGGATCTTCACTAGACTCTTCATCAGAATCCAATTCTGTTATGAAATTTTAGCATCTTTGTTTTGGGAGTCTCCTTCATTTTGCAACAGAAAACATCCCTATGTTAAAATATTAGGAATCGTGGAATTAAAATAAAATCACACATTTGCCTTTATTCTGTTCCCTCACTTAACTGTGCTTTCTCTTCAGGACTCACTCACTGAATTATACCACTTGTTCTCTCATTATGATTAACTTCTGGATTCACCTGTGTTCCTGTGAATATGGAAACTTGATTATATTATATCCCTAATAACATTCTCTGTGTATCTCTGAGTTGATCGTGACTATAAGAGATACATCTTTATTGTTTAAACCACCTATGTTTTGCTTTGTTTGCTTTTATTTTGGCAGTCTGACTGAAATGAGAATATAGAAAAATGAGTTGGTTTTTGTGAGTTTTCTTGAATTGAGAAATATACAGCAGTTTGATACTACTAGCCACCATTTTTTTAAATAAATTATAGTTGCTACCACATTCTTCTTTTCCTCTGTCTCTTCCTTCCTCATAGAAATTGTTCATATTTCCTAACTCTGTTGGGTTTTATTACTGAATATACTTTTATAGCTCTTCTTATGTTTGGATGTTTAAAGGTAATATTTTTAAAAATTCTTATTCCTTAAAAATTACATCTCCCTTGGTCAAACCCATTCATTTTACTGGTTTCAGTATATACTTCAGTGCTTATTTGTTGTAAATCTAGCCCTCCTGGGTTCTTTAAGTGAAAGAGGCTTGTATTTTATTCTCAATCTGCTAGGAATGTATGAAAATATCTAAAATACACATATTGTGATTTATCTTTTATATTGATGAATACTGTTCTGCTGTCTAGGTGTTACAATAATATGTGCCATTAAGTAGAGTAGAACAACATTTTGCAATAAACAAATGTAACAAATTATAGCTCCCCAACAGATTGAATATATTCCCTGAATGGAAGTTAGCTAGTTCTAATTGTCCAGTTGTTCTGATGCACTGAACTTTGTTGCAGTGGGCTGTGATACTGTTTTTATTATGTTAACTAGAACTCTTCCTTATTGAGGTTGGCCAATCATTCTAGAATTTCACAAATTGAAACTAAAAACAAAATTTAGATAGAAGTAAGAGCAATGGATTTTCAGATTAGATACAGCAACAAACCTACAGTTTGTGAAGGGAAAATGTGAAGGGAAATTAGAAAGCTGTTAAAATAGACTGCAAGTTGTAATAACTTTTATTTTTAATTTTAACCAAGGAAATAAGAGAGGAAGCAATATTAATGATATATTTTGGTTGCAACTACACAAGATTTGATGGTTTAGTTGATAATTTGTGTAAAGACAGGAGATAAAATCATGGAAGTAGCATCTTTCAGATGAGTGGAAAGCAATAGGAAAGAGCACCTTTTATAAGCATCTCAAGATTTTATTGCCTTTTTATTAATTAAATAATATATATATTTCACATCTATATTGCTTTTTTTAAATAACAAAAATGTAAACCATTAATTGGAAATTGTGGAGAGGTAAGGGAACAAAACCATTTCAGATTTTAAAATGTTTTTTAATAGTGAGACAGTAGAAGGGGCTTTCAGAAAGAAATTTAAGGACAACATCCAAGTATAAAAGATATCAGTAAAATCTCTGTCTCAGAAGTCAGGAGAAAGGGGATCATAAAGAGGGAAGATTCACAAATTGATAACAATATCAGCAAAAATGTCAAGTAAGATAAAAAGATGGGTTAATAGTGACCTTGGATTATAAATTTTGATTTACTAGTTTGTAGATGATAGAAAACCAATTGGACAAGTGGAATCAATTTATATTTTATATTAAAATCTTTAATATTGCTTTTAATCTATGGACAAGAATTATGGAGTAAGACTTAGTAACTTGAGCTGGTGGTAAGTACAACTATAGGAATGAATTTTCAGTTCATTATATGATAAAAAGACAAAATAAATTTAAATGAAGACAGAAAAAAGTGAGAAATGTAGAAATATTTTCCATCGTAAAGAAAGTTGGCTTTTTATACTTTAAGTCTGTTGTGTTTAAGAGACTTCAGTTACAAAGAGTAAGAAAGGGTCATGACATATTCCGCCCATACATGGTTAAGAAGCAAATAAATTACATTACAGTATAAACTCCTTGAGAAAAACTCTACTGAAGAACCATGTTGATATGCAAATGACTTTATTTTGTTGAATCACATTAAACTTCATAAATAGTATAATGATCATAAATTCTGTGAAAACCAAAAATAAAATCTAATAATATGAGAGCAGGTTTATATTAGATAATGGCCACAAAGGAAGCTTAATACAAAGATATTGCATTTTATTTGACATTTAATATTGGCATTTTTTAAGTCATAAAGTAGGGCTATGAAGTAGAAAATATTCAAAGATGAGTATATACATCTGATTAGAAATTTGAATGTGATAAGAATTAATTATTAAAGAACTAAAACTTGGTAAGTTGCTTTAAGTTGCTATTACTATTAGATGGATAGTTCATCAGTAACAGTATTCAGAAAAATATTTTTGTTAAAAATTTATGCATTCAAATTTTTGAAACAAAGATTTTGATGTCACTCATACTTTAAAGTTTTGGAACATTTAGGGATAAAAATTCATTTCATTATTTTGGAAAATACTCAACACTAAAATAAATTGCTTCCACTATTAAACTTTCTACTTCACATCTGTGAAAAATTTAGTATGGAACTCTTTCCTTTTTATTCATTTTTGTTAATGTTCTCCAGCCAATATCAACTGGGAAACATAATTGCAGTTGAACAAGTTCTCATTGAATCAAGGAGAACCTACCCATTGAAATATTTGACACATTTCATTAGATGGGACTTAGAAGGGACTTATGGTTTGTGGGCTTGTTTAGTAATGTGACTACATTTTGTGATGTGGTTGTATGAGAACTTGATGAAGCAAAGCTTTGCTCTGAAAGAGAAAATCAGCTAAACACTAACAATTCAATTAACTGTGATCTACTGTAAAATGGATATGTAAACTGATTCATTCATGCTGTGGGTGTACTAAGGGAGTCTCAAAATGGCCACCAATGAATCCTGCCTCATGATATTTTTGCTCTCTGTAATCACATTTTTTTAGAACATTGGCTAAAATGTGTGACTTAAACTTAGCCAACAGATACAGGAAAAGTGATGAAATTTTATTTTCAAAATTAATTAGCAAAAAAAAAACTTCAGCTCTTGTCTCTTATATTCTCTCTCACTTCCATCTTTGTGGAAAGTCAGCAGCCAATTTATGAACTGCCTTATGCAGGGTCTTACAAGAGGAGTTGCTGATACCTCTGTCCATTATGTAGCCTGGGACTCACTTTCACTTTGGATCAGCCCTTGACTGTACACTTAAAGAAAATCTTGAGTTAAAATATCTGGGTTAAATTCTGCTAGATTTCCTGACCCATAGAAACAAAAGGTAATACATGTTTGTTTCTTTAAGTTTTCATGTTTTTCAGAAATTCATTTTACAGCAATAGGTAAATGATTTTGTGGCACATGAGAAATCTGTGAGAATGAGCAAAGCATGAGTGCATTAAAAAATGGTAAATTTTGAAAATTAGAACTATAAAGCCATATTAGTACAAATTATGTGATTTCATTTATAAATGTTAAAAAAATATACAAAAACATAGGAGGCCCAAATAGTGCTTACCCTTAGTAGAAGAAATTGTATGGAAGTTTTCATATGACAACTGTGATAAACAGATGATAGATGACAGACTGACTGACAGAGAGGCAGAGATTTATGTTTTTTAAAGTTTATATATATATATATTTTTTTAAACACATATATGCACACATATATATGACTGGTTTGCCATTTTATAAATGAAAACATGAAAGGGACCCAAAACTTAGTATTTCAGCAAGTAGACTTGAAGTTCTATAAAAGGCTTCACTACAGATATCACTTCCACTTGCCCTGATAATGGGTTTGCACCCCATGCTTTGATAATATAAAGAGAAAAGCTATTTGCAAATGAAGTAAATAGCACTTAGAAATGCAGCCACATGTGGTAAAACTAAAATCTATTCAAGCAAAGTTTGTAGATGATTTTAAAACTAAAATTAGGAGTAAAATTGACCATTAAACACACTAATATGCTAAGTTCTAAACATATTTAAAAACATATATATATATCACAGAACCAAGTTCATAAGACAAGGAAAAGAAATAAACAAGCAGATGGGTCAGTTTCACTTTAACTGGTGTCATACATAAGCAATAATGGAATGCAATTGCCTAGTTCTTTGCAAAATTTGCATCAGAGAGACTTAAGATGGTTGTGCCACACTGAGAAGAAAATCAGGTAGCTTTTGACTTACCCAAAAAAGACTTTACAGGTACCAAGTTATGTGTCACTGGAATTCTTAACAGTGGAAATGTAATGAAGGGATATTACTTTTGGAGCTTAATTTAAGCATTAATTTTTTAAGAATGACTACATGATAGCACATTTTCTCCAAAAAATTACTGTACTCAATAATGAAAATAAAAGATGAAGGATAATTTATTTTACAGAACCTCATGTTTGAAAGCTTGCAGTAATACTTAGATTTAGATACTTAGATTTTGTTCTTTTTTTGGATCTCTATGATGCTTCTATTTCTTAGTCTTAGCAAACTTTATATATTTCCCTTTCACATTAAGTAGGAAAATTCTTTCAATGAAGCATGTTGTAAATTAAATTAGGACTAATTAGAGTTGTAGAGTTTGAACCATTCATTTTAAGCAAATTATTCTCTCTATACCTTGCACCCCAGTCCCCCCAAAAATCAAATGACCACCAACAGGGAAGAAGCTTGGGGATTTAGTTCAAAGAGGGCAAGACTTCCTGTGGTGAGATGATTAAAATAATGAAATCCATTTAACATTACACTGTTAAATGTATATATACGTGTTTCTGTGAGGGGTTTATAGTTACATCTGTTTTTAATTTTCAGGAAACTAATTTTATACTGCTTTTTTTCTTGTGGGGTAATCCTGGATTGAACTTTTGGTGTAGAAGTTATAGTAACCCATTATCCATTGCATGAATTAATTAGACATAAACATATATTTATGATTTATAAAATACATTTTCATTATTTTTATATCTATCATTATCTATATTATTTAACTATATCTGTGATTAAATGGTCCAACACATCAAAGACTAAATCTTCTGGGGAAAGGAGGAGAAAAATCAAAACAAAAAAAAAATGATGAAACCTTCTGTATCAACATAGGTACAAATAACAATAATTGAGAAAAGTCATTTTCGTTCTTGGCATTCGTATTGATTTCTTTTTTTCTCATTTTCTGAAGGACAAATAGTAATAAATGAAAAACAAAAAAGAAAATGGGATAAATTTGTTGCTTCAATTACAAGTTCATGTGACCTCCATCATTCCTATTGATGGAATAATTTGGTATTCAGATTAGGATATTAAAATATAAATTAGGAAAAAAACAGTTGTTTAAGTGGTATATAATGAAACAAACTGTTTTTAAAAAGCTTTCATACAGAACACTTCCACAAAGATGCTTCTTTCTGATAGCAGGGGACTGACCTAATTAAGATGCCTAACTAGACTGAAGGCCTATATATTTCCAGAATGAATTTCCTAAATGATTTCATGTGATGGCAGTTAGGAAAATATAAAGACCACAGGGGAATTGATCTTGTGACCTCAGCTTCATTAGCTGAATACTTTTAATGAACTGAGTTGGCAGGTTCTAAGAATGGATGGAATACTTGTCATCATTAGTCATCAGTCCATGTATAGACATTTCACCAAGATGAAAAGAAAAGCAACTACAGTGATTATGTCCTTAGCATAAAAAAAGCTCATCTCTTTTGCTTTATTTTTAGATGTATATTAAATTATCACCAATATTCTTTGGTCTTTCCCAGGTAATTTTTATTATTTTATTAATCACAAATATACCATTTATAATGGCCTCTTTAATGGATGACAAAAGTTAAATTCAAGTGTTTATTAGTGGTTTCATAATTCTTCAGACTATCACATGTGATATTGATATACTATATATTTATATGATATATGGTATGATATTTTAATTTGTACTGTCTTCACTTTGACCTCTAAGCATCATGTAAACTGGTGTTGTACTACCATCAAAACAATATATTGTTAAGTATTAGCAAAATATTGGCCTATATTTTCAACAAGTTCAAAATTTCAGAACGGTTATATTTCATTTTATTTTGGCTTAAATAAAGATCACTTATATTTCATACTCCTGGGAGTTGGAAAGTTCAAAAATGAAGACACTGACAGTTTCTTTTCTAGTTAAGGACCTCTTTCTGAGTTGCATGACTATTTTTTTGGTGTCCCCACATGATGGAGAGGAGAGTAGGGTGTGAGAATAAAGGGAGAGAAGGTACAGGGAGGTGGGGATCTCTCATGTATATTTTATAATTACACCATTCTCATTCATGATTATAATATTTATTTTTATATGTGCTTCTGAGATAGTTTTAGTAAATAAAAGACAACCTAAAGGAATTCCTACTTTTCAAACTTAGTAATTTTATTTTCATTAGATAACAACAATTTCTACTTTAAAGTTAGAATCCATCTCTCCAGTGAATAATCCACCTTTTTGCCTGGTAAATCTATGGCATCTGAAATCCAAGGAGGCAAGCTGGCAATTTCAACTTCTAGTTTGAGGCTATCATTTTTCTGTTCTGTGCTACAAAGATGTCTTGCACAATAGAGACCAAAATAAAAGGGACAGAAAAATATTGTTATCATATCATTAGGGATTATAGTGAGAGGAGACATCAAAGTATCTCAGTATAGCTGAATATAGCATCTTTCTACTTTTATAAATGGTATTCTCAATCATATTTGATGGTCTTAAAATTCTACCTTATTATTTTCTGTTCCCTCTGGTCAGAAAAATTGAGACCAGGTCTCAATTTGGATTGATTGACCTTTGGAGTGATTGCATTTTTTTTTTTTTTTTGTGAACTAGGAACCATATCAACTTTTCAAGCTACAATATTTGGATAAAAATAGGAGCTAAAATGTCTACTCAGGATATCATAAAGCAGCCACTACAAACAATGGTAATAATGATAAGTTTGACAATTAGATTGCTAAACTTTAATATGTCAGTCTTAGGCATTAACTTCTGATGGTGACAAAAAAAAAAAAAACACATACTGAGGATGTGCACATTGTTTTCAGCATCTGTTTTATAATTATCATTCAATGGAGCAAAATAAGAGAAATATAAAAATATTCTTCAAGTATTTGATATGTAAATTGAGAAGTTAGTCATTTACTATAAGGTGAAAATGGATATTCAAGCATTGGACTATTACTGCAATCAGCTCCATGAATTCATGTAGTTTTCTGGTTTTTATAAGAGGTCAATATGGTTCTCATTCTCTTGAACAGATGTTTTGGAACAGGACAATAGAGTTTCTTGGTAATAACATGAAGCCAAACCAATATATTACACAATGGAACAAAATGACTGTGACAGGGAGGAAAATTAAACACATTCTTAATGAAAATATAGATGAAGAGATATCTAGCTGGGTATTCACTGGAACCTGTCCTAAAAGCCTGAGATTGATGGTTTAGGAGAAAATAGAAATATTTCAATCCTCCTGATTCCCCCCAAACTCAGCATTTATTAAATACTATCTTTAGTAGAGATTTTGATGACTGGTCTTCTTCCAGAAAAAGAATTAAATATCTTTGCTCCTTTAATTCCTTCTATTCAAAGAATTAAATATACCATCTTCCCTGAATGTTTCTGTTCACATTGATATTACTGGAAATCCAACTGGCACTTGAAGTACAATAGATTCTGACTCTTTCTGCCTCTCAAAGAGGATCCCTTCATGAATCCAGCTCTTTAGCTCATATCAATTCATGATATATTGGAAAACTACCACATCTGAATATTTTCATAGCACAGCTTTGTGCTGGGCAATTTATCAGGGAGCTATCACTTGTCATGTTTCCTGACACTTGAAAGTCCCAGAGTGAAGGATGCTCTGAGTTACTCTAATAGCTGTTGGAATTTGAAATGATCCTCCAACAACTGCTTACCATATTAGGAAAGAAAGGTAATGGCATTACATGTTTTCTGAGAGTATGGTTCACTATTCAGTTGCCTATCCCTAATTACCACAATGTTGAAGAAGGGACTGAGATCATCTGTGCTATTTCTAGTGACTACAATTCATGCACAGGGACAATTAATTAATTTTGTTTTAATTAATTAAACATTTAATTATATTTTTGGTTACTTTTACCTGCTTCCCTTCTTTTTTAATATTTACCATATTCAATATACTTGTCTCTTTCACCTACATATTTAAATAAAGCTCTGAATTTAGGTATAATATGCCAGTATTCCTCATAGTATATGATTATCTGCACTGTAAACAGTTTCATGAGTCCCTAACTACTAAAATTATATATTAAAAAATATATATAAGGAGTGTAACATTTGACAAAGAAACATTAAGATTTATATCTTTTGATTTGGTTGAACAAAATCTTTATATTCTTTAAAAAAAATTGCATGTCCAAAAGTTAAATAGAAGATTTTGTAACATTTAATGCAGTTGATAAAACTTTGTGTTACCCTCTAAATTTTTTAAATCACAATTCTAATTTATAGCCAGGCACAGTGGCTCCTGCCTGTAAGCTTCAGCCTATGAAGCAGCTGGGGCTAGGGAACGTGGTTTTAGTCCCGCCTGGGGGCAT
This sequence comes from Uropsilus gracilis, assembly GCA_004024945.1. Taxonomy (NCBI): domain Eukaryota; kingdom Metazoa; phylum Chordata; class Mammalia; order Eulipotyphla; family Talpidae; genus Uropsilus; species Uropsilus gracilis. The sequence continues at coordinate 10,773 of PVHY01008654.1, forward strand.
GTAGCGAGACCTAGTTCCAAAGAAATAGATGAGCGTGGTGGTGCGTGCATGTAATCCCAGCTACCTGGGAATCTAAGGCTGGGGATTGCTTGAGTATGTAGTACCCAGGGCAAAGACAGCCTGTGGTTCCAACGGGCAAAAATAGGGAGAGAGACCTAGTCTCCAAAAAAAAAAAAAAAAAAAAAAAAAAATCTAATTTATCCTCTTCATGGATATATTATTTTGAGCACATTCACTAATAACTTTCTGTTTATATGTTGGTTTCTCTTTTATAATGCCACACATGTAGTATCCTCTGTGTTTTTTTTTCAGTAAATTTTATCTCTTGCTAGTTTCAAAGATTTCCAAGTTCATATAGTTGACTTTTACAAGTTCTATGGCTCAAAAGCATTAGAAGAACATCAATTTGCTTGCCCAAATTGTTTTTTCTTTCTTTTTTTGAGAACATGTAATACATTTGATGAATTAAAATAAAAGATGGAAACATAACAGCATATTGGATTACTTGCTAATTTTTCTTTCTCAAATGTTTTATATTGAAGGGAATTGATTTGTGGAGTACATTTTCAAACCAATTTCACCTTTGTTTCTAGAAAAACTACATTTTGTCCTAGAAAGTTATTGACATTTCATCAGAGGAAATAGATTCAGAATTGCTGCCCAGTAAAATCTTTTTTAGCAATAGTTCTCTATTTTTCACCAAAGACAATGCAATTGACCTTGGGTCAGAGGATTAAAAAGCTACCATTATGAAGTGACAGAATAACTGGTTGTCTTCCTCTGATAAGTTTTTGCCGTCACAGAGTTCCTTGAGCCATGCGTTCACAAAAAGGAGGAACTAATCCAAAAACCACTAGAGTCTAAATTATACAATTATTTTGTCTTTGCTAATTTGAGTTGGTAAGTTTATCAGAACTAAAAGCAGAAGTTCAAGACATTCAGAGATTATAAACATGAAAGAAATAGGACTTAAAAGTATCCTGTCATTCAAAATAATACAAGTCAATTTCATATTGCAACTGTTTATGTTTATATTCTGACTCAATTAAGAGTAAGGCTAGAATCCCTTTACATTGTAAAGCTTTATAATAATAATTCAAAAATAAATGCATCAATTATATTTCTCCAAATAATTGTTTGATACATACTTCTTAAACAGAAAGCATCTGACACCAAGTTACCATTAAATCTTTCAAAGAAAAAAGAAAGTATTGCAACAAATAAAATTATTTTCATTTTTAAAAGTTATATTAAATAATTAAGGTCATGAAAATATGTTGAAAGTTCTTATTTCACTTTTAAGAATATATAAGTTAAAGTAATCAAATAGGAAAAATTTTAATAATGATGAGTTAAAGGAAACTGTTAAGACCAGATGGCATGGGTATATTTTCCACATATTTTTTGGAGGCTACTAAGTTTACCTAGATTTAGTGATACTAGCTTAGTTATTAAAGATAGAAATGAGCATTTTTAAAAATATTTTTGTCTCAACTATGACATTGATCGTGTCATGATAGACAAAGTTACTTATTTTTCTGAATTTTTTTTTTGTTTCTTACAAACTATAGTGAATGACTGATGCTACACATTTCCCCAAAAAACTATTACTTGTAATTATATCACTATTTTATTCTCATTATATGAGTAGTTGAAAGTTCTGGGATTATTTTATTTTAAAAAGCATACATTTATCTCTGTATAAAAAGTTATCTAAAATGAATATTAATGTTTTAATCAATACCTTTACCATGTATCTGGGACTCCACTATTATTTATAGCCTGCAGCAGATGTGACACTATCTTGAAAGTTTACCTTTCCATAAAGGTAAACATAAAGATAAAGGTAAACTTTACCTTTCCATAAAGGTGGCTCCAAAAGAGATAGTTTACCATATGATGAGGAAAAAACAAACAAACAAACAAACAAAATCATTGTGCTGGACTTCAAAGGCTGGCCATGTCTTATACCAAGAGTTTATCAACTTACTACCTCACAAGTCAAAAGATGTAATTAGCCTTATGTGTGTTGAGGTGGGGAGACATCATAGATTTCATGGATAGGACAAAGTCATTAAAAGTGTCTTATAAGTGAATAAAAGAAGCAGGAAGGTGAAGAGGTATATGGGATGCTAGAAGGAAGAAGTGTGACCTATACCTCTGAATCATATATGGTGTTATAAATCAATATTACCTTTATAAGAAACAAAGAATAAATTCAAAATAAGTCTTGACTTTTAAAAATAACATGATTGTTGTTTTTGAAAATAAAGAGTAAATCTAAGGAATATGGTTCATGACTATAAGTTAAAAAAGAAAAATAATTTCCCCTTTGAGTTTTTATGGTGAATAACCTCTCACATTAATTTTAGCCATTTGAGATTTGTTTGAGATCAATTACCTCAAACACGCTAATCAGTTTTTATATATTGTTATTTATATATTTTTATATATATAATTGTATATATATAATATATATGTATGTATGTATTATATGTATATATAATATATAATTATATATATTATATATTGTTAAGTCACTGTGTCTGTGGTAATTTTTTTGCGAGGTAATTAACTATTGGCAGATATATTTTATATCCATTTCTTTTATTCTCACCTGAAGGTAATAAAAGATATAATAAGTCTCATTATGCAATTATTTAGTTTTTATATAATCTTATTTAATTACTTTGGCATACTCCTAATTCATATGTGAATGGATACCATGTATTTTTAAAGTTAAGATATAGGATTTGGTGGTGGTTTGAATGTGTGATAACTCAAGTATCAATTTCATGTTTTGCTTCTGGTTTTAGTCTTACCAATTAAAAGAGAAGAACAGTTGAGCTTGGAAATTTAAGGGAAAGAGGAAATGTCTGCTGTTCAATTATAAGGTTGATGTCTAGTAGACAGCTGAAAATATTTTTAACTAGTTGCATTCCTCTAAATTTCGAAGGATGAATAAATAAACCTCGGAGTCATGCAGATATAAATAGATATTAAAACTATGGAATATGATGAGCTCACCAAGATAGTAAATGCAAAGTGGACAAAAGCGGTTTCTTAATTATGCCAATGTTGGGAATTTGGAAATATGAAGTAGAAACAGAAAAAGGTGATTGAGAATATGTAGTTGCTGAAGGAGGAGATAAATTCAGTGAATGTTCTTTTTAAGTATAATGTAGTAATAAATTGTGTGAAATGTTGATGAGTTAGATTAAAAACTTAGATGTGACAATTTAATTAGCAATGTGGAAATTATTGGTTACTTTGAAAAAAATGACTTTGGGGGCAAAAAATTGAATTGCATTTAAGATAAAATTTTTTTAAGTGTAAGAACACTTAAATTGAAAGGAATATGAGTCAAAGAAAACAGGTTGCTCTGAATACAGATAAATTACAATTTGTGGAGTATGAAAATCATCCCTATCAAAATTCAAAAAATTGAAGGGGATAATAGCTAGAATGATATCATAATCCATGAATATATACAGTACAACTGAAGGAATTAGTTTGAATCATAATGAATCCAATAATTGCAGAAAATAGGAAATACTCATGTATATAATTGATCATTTTAATTATTCTTTGTTTTGTAGTGTTTGCTGTTCGTGCTGAAACTCCTGTCATGTAATGATATCCTAACCAGGGTCACAAGTCCAGAAAATGCACTACAGTTTTGACTCTGGCTAGAAATACCACACTATGAAACAGGTAGTTTTTCTGTAATCCTTTTGTACCAATGTTGGGATAAAGTAATACTGTATCATGCAGTGATCTTAACCTTTTTTTACTTAATTTTGGCATGCATCCATTAGTTAAGCCTCTATGTTTATTTGGCACATAGAAAGGTCTATATAAATTTTAGTTATTCTTAGCTTTTACCATTTGTTAAGTATAGTATATAACGAACTTCAGGAAAATTGAATGAAGTCATATTTATCAAATACTTACATCATTTTAAATGCTTATAAATATTTACATTTCTTCTTCCTTGAATTTTTGATGTTACATTAAGGAAACTCAATATGACGTGATTCAGGTGGTTGTTTATTTTCTTCTACCCAGCTTACATATATTCTGCCTAACAAGGTAAAGTTTTTTATCTTCTTGCTCTACATTTTATTCTTACACAATACCATCAATTCCTATGTATTTAAATAGTATCTATAACACAGTGACTCCTTGAAGTATAAAATAAGAGAGAATATTCTCCTAAGTTCATGTCTACACCTCTAACTATGCATTGACATTCCCATATGGAAGCCTTACAGATTTCTCAAAAAGTCCTGTCCACAATGTGTCTCTTGTTTCTGCACTCCAATTTTCCCTCTACCAAGTTCTACTCATGTTTCTCCAATTTGATCCTACCTAAGTCAGTTAAAAACAAACAAAACAAACAAAAACTTAGTTACTCATCACTGAAAATTAAAAATCATTTATAATTTTCTATACCTTACATAACCATCCCCACAACCTGTTATTCAACAGCTTTTAGCAATTCTATTTCCTAAAGGCAGCAGCATAATTTTCTCCTCTTTTAAAGTTTAAATTGGTTTAAAGTAAACCAATGTACTCTTGGTTGCAGTCATAGTTCACTTTTATAAGCTTGAAAATCTCCTAAATGAATTAGCTAGTTTACTCCTTCTTACTTATTCTCTTTCTAACAGAATATTAATTCTTCTGGAAATGCATATATGACAACATTCTGTTTCTTAAAGTATTTCAGTGGTTTTCCACAGCTTCCAAACTAAACCTAAATTGCCACAGTCTTTTGATATTCTCTGCAATCTCATTACTCTGTTCCAGTCACATTGGATCATTTTCACTATTTTATATACAAGAACTTCTCTCCTCAGGACCTATACACATCGTGTTTTCTTTTATTATTTTTTCCTTTTATATATCTATCTCTCTCTATATTTATATATGTATATATATTTATATATCTATATTCCTTCATTGTGTACTTCATCATTTCCCCACCACCATATCACCAGGAACTGTCACCACACACATGGTGGTCCCTCTGCCTGCAATTATCTCTTCCCCAATCCTCAAATGATCAAACCTTTCCTTGGTACTTAGTTATAAATGGCATATCTTTAGCAAGAGGGCTTCGTTTGCCAAATTAAAGTGGTCCTGACTTTTCTCACTCTTACCTCTTCTTTATGTGTGTACCCTTTAACACATTGCTAAAACAAGCAAAATATCTTATGTTTATTTAGTTAAACAAGAGAAAAACAAAGAGGATCTGTGAAACCCCTAGGAAAAATGTTGTCCTGTACCTCACCCAACTTATAAGAAGGCTCTCAACATAAGCTAAAAACAAACAAACAAAAAATACTACCTTCAACACTCAATGTATTGCATGCAATTTTATAAGATATAATGTTTAAAAAGAAAGTTTATTTGAAGAGTGAATTAATTAACTTTATTTAGCTGAGTATATAGACATTTATGTCACTTAGTAGCTTAAATAATTTATCCCATCCATAGGACTATGGATAAAAATGGCATAAAGTATAATTAGTGAAATGATCCTTATACTTTATAAATTGAAAGTCTTCATTAAATCAAAATTATAATATTAAAATATGAATATATTTATCTGATGTCATACACTTCAGTGACTTTACTGAAATGAAAATAGTGCTTAAAGCAGAATAACAGACTGTCTTACATCTGTGTATTTTTAAGTTTGACCAATATCTGTGTGGCTTGAGGCTGTTGGACAGCTGGCAAATTTCACTCCTATATTTTGGCATATATTTCTTTGCTATGTTTGGGAAAAAAAATCAATGCTGCTTGCAATGTGTGATTGAAATATTTAAGAGAAATTCACTCATTTTATTTTAACTTTTAATAGCTTAGTAATTCCTTGTTTTAATTTTAAATTGATTAAAATAACAGAAAACTTAAAGCATTTCATTGTTATCTCCAATGTATCCAATATCCAAATATTGACAAAGGAATATTGCAAACAGATAATTGATTTTTTTAAAAAAATAATTAGCAAATTATGATTTGATAGTTATCTTCTGTACTTTTGAAATGTGCTCTTATACCTTATATCTTTCTAATTAGCACAAGGTTGGCAGATGAAAGAAGGTGAAAGAAGTGTGAAAGAAGGAAAATTTAAGATTTACATTCAATTTCACAAAATGAATAATCTTTATTTTGTCTAATTCTTCTGAGTTTTCCTTTAATTTATAGATGTCCATGTGTGATATACAGTATTAATCATAGAACCTTCTCTCAAGAAATTCACAAGTCTGATGGAGGTGACCTATGGAGAAGTAACTAGATAGAAATTCAGTAAGTGAGCATGTTGTTATCTCCCACAGCTCTGGCAGTGCTAAAGGGTCCAAATAACACAGAAATCAAGTCCTGAATAAATAGATCAACTGTGCTGCCCATGTCCTGAACATTCCAGCTGATGCATGCAGAAATTGTCTTAATGATAGCATGCCCATGTATCCCAATTTACATTCATTGTCCAACCTAATTATTAATAGCATCTCTCTCCCAAAATAGCTGATTAGAATGAGTTAGCCTTCCTCTTTAATGCTTTCATGAGTGTCAGGGATACAGGAGCAAAAGTACATTAAATGACCTTTCATACTCCCTTTCTACATCACTCCATGAAACACCCACATTCTAGTCCCCTCTCCACCTCCCACCACCACCCAATCTAAATTAACTCATGCTACTAACTGGCACTGAAAAGTTATCTTCATTTCAGGAATTCACTTTGTATGCAGTAAGGCTTCCTTTATAGAAGTTTGAGAGCCAGGCTCATCATTTTATTTTTAAATAAACCTGATCTTTGAAAGCAAATTTTTAAAAGCTATGTTACAAGGCCTGAAATGATTCCTTTGAATTGCCACACTTGCCTTCTTGGTGACACTTAAAATTGCAATTCTAGCACTATCGTAATCTTTATACTTACTCTCCAGGGCTCATTGTGAAACTCTGACCCTTCTGCTATATACCTACTTTTTAAACATATTTCTGTGTGTGAGTGCTACTTGAGCCAGATCTTTGTTTATCACACATGCTTCTCAACTGCAGCCATAGTCCCTCTTCTCCAAAATAATGTTGATACTCTCCAGAGGTATATGACTTTAAGTGCATGTTGCTAGAATAGCCCCTGGGACCCCTAATGTCCCATTTTACCCAGTTTCCTCCAAAGTGCTAGGTACTTCAGCATTCTGGGAATAAAGTCCTCTCTTTACTTGTAAAAAGTTTCTGAACTTTAATGTCCCTCTGTGTCTCCCTGAATAATAGGCCTAGGGGAAATCTAAAATTCCTTTAAAACTAGTGTTTGGTGAGTACAGAACAAGGGTTTGTTCACAATACTTTTAAATCTATCCCCAAGCACCAAAATGCAAACATTTATTACTAGTCTATTTATCTATCAAACTATATATCTGTCTAAATATTTAGTTTCACTATAACTTCCATGGAAAACCATCACTGTTTTTGGGTAAACTGGAGAACATAAAGAAGTACTCAGATATTAGCATTTTGAGAGCACTATGTAGGAGCTCTGCCTTGCCTACATTAATGCATAGCTCCACTCACAGATGCTGTGAGAAGAACTGCCATATTTTTGTGACTCTCAGGCAAAAGCAATTTTATTATTGGTGAAGAATTGGGGGAAAATATCTCATCTGTACCCCTTTTATGATTTCTGCTCCCTTTGTTCTAATACTTGATCAAATTCCTGTCTACCATTTTTTATTCTGACAGTTTTTTTTTGAGGAAAATATGAAAACCCCAAATTCCATAAAAGGGTAGAATCTTAGGTGATCCAGGGGTACAGAGCAGAAAAAAGACACTGTAGGACTCCTAAACTGGCCCATTGCAATGTGTTGCCATATCCTTCATCAAGATAAACATACTTTATAAGTAAGACTTTCAAAAGAGCAGAACTTTAATAAAATTATTGTGTAATAATTAGTGTGCAATGCAGAGAAGAGAAAGAATATAACATCTAAATCAAGTATGCAATGCTACCCATCTCCTTGTGGGCAATTGCCCAGTCAAACAGGGTTGACCCAAAGCAAGGAAGCTGAGGCCCAAAACTTTGGGTCAGGTCTAAGGCACCTTGTGGTTGGGAGTCATAGGGATAGAGGGGACAAGCAAAGAAAAAAGTACAATCAAGATCAAGATAAAAGCTGCTATTATTAGCCACCCTACAGATATATCACCCATGTCTGTTTCACTCAAGTGTCTCCTTTCATTGTTTTCCCCAAGACCCTGGTACAATGCCAAGGCCAAGAAGTGAGGACGGCTTCTTCATCAAAAGTTTGTCCACCCAAGTACATCCTCCAGTCTTCATTCTCCATCTCCCTTCACTTCTCTCAACGCTCCCTCAGTCCTCCTCAGTCTACTTCAAAGTTCTTTTCTTAGCTTCACCAAGCTGCCTACCTTCTCCCTTCCTTAGAGTGGGACAGGAAATTACACTATAGTTTCAAGCTTCACGAGTTAGCCCAGCTCCTCCCTTCCTTGGTGTGGGGTAGAGAATTTAGACTCAACACCAAGGCACCACTGGAGGTCCACAAACATATACCACAAACATATGCTCACAGCTGACAGTATGACCTTTGGAAACAATGTCTTTCCATGGATGGATGTGATATCAAAAATTATCCATAGTTATTTTAATGAATTGATTAAAATCTTTTAAGATCCTACTCCTTTACACAATTATATCTGTTCTTATTTATGCCAAATCAAGCTACAGATTGAAAAGGTTAAATGCAGAAACAAACATAGGAACCCAATTGCTTTCTTCCCAGTCAGATATGGAAGGCTTTGCAAAATATAAAGTATATTCTTCATTTTCATTAAATGTTATGTTACATATTTTTTGAAAAGATGGTTTCAATAGAATATTTTTGTTAATATGTTATGGTTATTATTGTCCTCTCAAATGAGTTTTTGTGTAAATATCCTAATAGTTGTTCAGCATCAACTACTAAAATGGCATATATTGATCGCCATCACTACAGAAACAAAAGTTCATACTAATTTTTAGCAAAATTTAAGAATACAAATCATTCTTATGGTTGAATGATTCTTCTTATTAAAATAATTTAAAATATCAAATCTGTAAGAAGTAATCATATGCCCATAATGATTTTTAACATCAGTGTTACATATACCAAAATATCTATTCCCCAACCAAAGGACATATGAAATCAAGAACTTCATAATGTAATGCAATTAGAAACATGACATAAAAAAGTCAGGACAAAATTTTAAAGTCTTTTTGGTATTTTTATTTCAATTTGTGAAAATTTCTTTCACTCTCCCACTTGAAATGATTTGATTTGTCTTACCATGACTCTTTTATATAAGTCCATTATTATTGCTCTCCTTTATATTTTGAAATTGTTTTTATACTATTTCTAAAATATTAATTCACGGAAAAATTATACTTTGCTAATCTCATAATTAGTCCTGCAGAGTGATGATTTTTTCCTCAATTACATGACTATATCTCTAAATAAAAAATCCAAGCAACTTTTGGGTTTTTAAGTTGAGACATTATATATTAAGTTCCCAATATAAAAAGAAATATTTCCATTTCCTGCCCCCACTGTCTATACATCTTGCCATTTCCCCACATTCTCAGTACTTATATCCTAAACTTAAACCAATATTAATTTTTATCATTTGATGAATAAATGCAATTTGTCAATATTTCCAATTATAGTTACTTATACATTTCTGTACCAGTTTTGTTTTTCTTACAAAATGTTTGCCTTATATTTGTTCACTATGCTTCTTTTATGATTATCACTAATTCAGTCTCATAGATTCTATACATTTTCATTTATCCTCCCAAGGCAAATGAAGACTTCAAGTATTCAATTTGATTTTTTTTCCTGGAGATATCTCTCTTGAAGGAAGTTCATGGTCTGCCACAATATGGACAGGTATATGTCTAAAAATGAGGTCTTCCTTCTTACTAATCCTGGTGATTACTTTTCTTATCATCTGCAGTGGAATTTTCACACCCTGTGTAAAATTTCTAACTCCATTATATTCAGTGAGTGAAACATCAGATTTTGTTCACTGAAAAGAAATGTCTTTATTCTCTGTTGACACTTAGTGAATATTTTTTAATATAGTGCAAGACCTGTGAAATGATGCTAATGATATCAAATGCATTATTGGATTCTAGAATTCTGTATTTCAATGTTATATTAAAATACCTGAAACAATATTAGTTCTTGGTCTTTAATTCATTTTAGTATTATTACTGCAGTAGAAACTTGTAAAATTTTCTTCTTGGCCATGATATTTAATATTTAAAATAATGTGCCTTTCATAATTAGTTTAAAGAACTTGGAGACTGTGTCCTGATTTTAAACACAAACCCCTTGAGTCCCCTAGTTATAACCCTGGCATAAGCCTCTTTGTTGGATAAGATATGTAAGGCTATGCATATGAACTTTCTCGTCTTTGTCTAATCAGTTTCCCCAGTAAACCCCCCCCCATTTAGTTCTTTCCAAAAAAAAAAAAAAAAAAAAAGAAGAAGAAGAGTGTGTTTTTATTGGGTTTAACTTCATTAATTTATTTTTTCCTTATTTTTCAAACCAGGGATAAACATTTCTTTAATTTCTGTGATTTTGTATTTTGAACTTTTTATTAAATATTTTCCTTGAAACACTTGATTTTTCGTCTGAAACAATTATTTCTCCTTATTAAAATAATTTTAAAAAGCATAATGAAATGAAATTTCTATACTTAAACTTCATGAAACATAATAATAGATTTCAATTAGGAACACCAAGTATATAATTGATAAGATGATAACTATGATGGCTAAAGTTATTTTTTAGTATTATTAGTACAAAAAAAAGCAACTCAGAAGATGCAATATAAATGAGAAGATGCAGAAATATGCATTTTAACAAAATTTATTTAATGACTTGTAAAATATGTGAGACTAATTCAGAAAAATAAAATTTGAAAATTTATAAGACAGTCTTTTATTCTTTAAGGACTATCATAATGTTTGGTAGCTTCACTGGAAAGAGATCAATTGTGCCCAAAGGAATGGAATAAGTGATTGAGTAAATCAGGGAAAATAGAAAAAAACTGGGCTAGAGTATGGTAAGGATAAATTTTGAACCCTAGTGATGAACTTAATATAGTTTATTTGTGTTTTTTATCAACAAAATGTTTAAAAATGTTATGATCAATGTTACAGCAATAAAAAGTGAAAAAAGCCTTTTATAGCAATTAAACAGTGTAACTATCAATGTGTACGCATTTTTTTGTTCATTTTTATTTTCTTGTGTAATTAGTAGAAATCAGTATGTTTTCAGAGGCATTTGCCACCTGATCAGAAATTAGAGTCTCATCCACTACCTACTGTGGAAGATGAAGTTTCAAATTGTTGGAGTATTTGTGGCCTGTATGTTTATGACAAAGCTGTCTGCAGATAGCAGAATTATTTTATCCATTCTTAAAAATGTGTTTACTTATTGAGCTGTCATAGACTTACCTACAACCTGGCAATAAAATGCTTGAGATAAGTTGCATTGCTTAATCTTTCAAGTCTAAAGGAATATTCCTGGGTAGAGAAGTTAGAAATTAGTTTGAATTTATTATCAAATTTCTTTTAATATAAAAATTTAATATAAAAACAATATAAAAAACAAATTTCTACTTGAACTCATACAAATATATCTATCACAACAGCCATTATCCTTAATATTACACCTATTCTGGACAATTAAACTGAATGTTAACAAGATATAATACATGATGTATGCTTAGCAAGACAAAATATAAAGAAATATTTTTGCAATAAAGGTAAAATTATTTCATATACTTCTAATTAACATATTAATTAAAGTTCTCATTTTCTGTGTTTTAATCTTAAAAGTAAATAAACATTGCGTTTTCTTCACTTCTATAAATCAAGCAAAACATGGTAACCCCCAAACACTACAAAATTTAAGGGGGTGGGGGGCATCAGAATTTTTTTTCTTGCACTGCTTTTTCACTTCTGATATTGATTCTTCTTTATTTACAAATTGACTGATTTTTTTTTCAGCAAACAGTCCATTAAAAACAAATTGATTTAAAACACAGTAGCCAGAGGACTTTTAAAATATGCCAGGTGCACCAACAATAAATAAACTAGAAACTATACTCTGTGCCTTTCTCAAAACCACATTTTTTAAAATTAATTGTAAAGAACTGATCATACCTCAGTGAATAAATTACAATGTATCTTCCCCAGTCATCAATAAATAGTGTTTATGGTTTTATCTACATAATATATTACAATATTTTAAATCCTTATATATTCACAAATATATGTACCAGTCATTTTTGGTGTCAGAAAAAGCTATGTTAGTGACATATGCTTATTTGTACAGAAATAGATACTCTCAGAACACTAATTAGAGATTAATAGATACAAATCTTTGATTATTATGATTTTCTTATAATTGATTCTCTAATTTTTTTCACCTTATTAAAAGACTATCTAAATTAATTCAGTTTTTGTTGGGTGTTTCAATGGTTTCTCAAACACTACCAAAGGTTATACCTTTGGTTACTGCAGCAATTTCCATTGACCCATTCAGAAAAGCACAGGTACCTCAGTTCCACAGAACAGAAAAAAATTTCCATCTGAAGTATTTGCAGTTTGCTCTAACAAGAATTTTAATATGAAATACATCCTGTCACTCCCTCCATTTTCAGGCTACTTCATATGCAAGTCAGGTTCCAGAGTGTTCCAAAACCTTGGGAAGAACTAAAAGACTATATAGGCTGTGCAAAATTTGACTGTAGTAGATCACAACAGACTAACATTTACTTTCCCCAAGGAGAGAAGGTCACTGGGGATTGACTTCACTGAAGCATTATCTGAAATAGCTTATAGGATAAGAAGAAAGGAAGTGAATTGCTGAGAAGGAAGTTATTGATAAGCTCTGAGGACAGGTTTTGTGCTTTGGGGCTCTAAAATAAAGGTTTAGGTGGGAAAACCTCTGAGAATGCAATTTTCTTTGGATTCTCCCAAAGGCCAGACTTGACTATAGCATTCAATTTCTAGACACTTTTATGTATGTAGCTTTAGTCCAACTAATTTTTAGAGCATGAATAAAATATTTCAAATCTCAACTTTTGTGGATTATTGAAATCAATCTTAGGACTGATTTGCCATTACTTAGGGGTAACATAAAGTTTAATTTTATGCTATTTAATATGTTTAATAACTCAGGAGAAGAAGGGAGAGACAGTCAAGAAAAGATATTAAAAATTTACAGCACAGAAGAATTTATAGGTTTCCACTAAAGAGTCATTTCATGCCTTAATGTGGCATAGCTACCCACTTGGTATATTTCTTCTAATGAAGGAAATCTATTTCTCAAAAATTGCAAAATTATCTCATAATGCTTATTCTATTTTATTCACAAATGAGAAAGTGTGAAATTGAAATCTAAGTTGCATTAGAAATATTAATAACAAAATAAATACTCTGATCTTATAATATGAATTCTAAAATAAAGCATTACTGAAGTTCTATCTTCTTTCTGATTCCCGTTGTCATGTTCCTTACTTAATGCAGCTTCAATTCTTATTTCTTATTTGTCAATTGATTTGTATATTTTTTCATAGATCAAGCATTCTCTAGATAATCCATGATTGTAATTGCTGATGTTGTTAAGGATGATAACCTTCTTAAAATATTGAGATCAATATGGCTAGGTATTCTCCCATATTATCCATCTCCCTTAATTGTTTGACCGAAGGCTAAAGGACAAGTGTCCCTTCCCTTCCAGATCAGAGCACAGAGGAGCAAGTTGCAAGATATCTGCATGAATTTTACCCCTTTTGTGGCATTAATAAAGACCACCCACTGAGTAGTAAAGCAGTTAAGGAAATAGCTGGGAGTTGTGGTTAAGAGGTACAATCAAGCATTGCTTGACTCAAATTGAACTCTGTACAAAAAGAGCTAAACTTTATGACAATTTCAGAGAAAATGTATTGTCCTGGACTCTTTTCACATGCGCAAGTGTCTTTCTAAGTGTTTCTCTGCGCATTTTTCCCCCTTAACTTTAGCTTCTGGTCTTCATGCACAGCAAGCTGTAGCTTAATTTGTTCACTTTGCTCTAAGTTGCTGGTGGTTATTTTTGTGCAAAGCTGGTCTAACAGCTTTATATTATCCACTGATGCTCATGTCCATCTGGGAAAAATTTGTGGTGTTCTAGGGTCTGGAAATACCCAACACTACAATAGAGTGGCTTGAGGTCTTCCTAACATGTTACAGCAATTCATCTCTGCATCAGTTGCCCATGAATGTTTCCTTTTGTTCCAAATCCTCATGTGTAATTCAAGACATTTTATTGCAGTGAATATAAAATAGAAATCTCTCTTGACTTTGTCTTTTATTTTGTTCATTACAATGAGGTTGAATATAGTTTTATATGTTCCATTAGTCATATTTAATTGAAGCAAAATTATACTTCTATGAAATACACAATTTCCTCATTTTTCTATTGGGTTATTGATTTTGTAATATTCATCATTTATTTGGAAGGCCAATCATTTTTTATTGCATTTGTAAGTTGAATTTTCTATTTTTTGATTTGTGTTTTCAAAAAAAAAAAACAAACTTCAACTATCAAATGATAGATTATAAATATTACCCTGTATATTTTGTTTTTGTATCTCAGTTATTTTTAGAAGTTCTTTATTCAAATTGCTTATTGTCTTGCATTATCTTCCAAGTCTTTTTAACTTTGGCTTTTACACTATGTCTTTAAATTTTCTGGTATTAATATATGTCCAGGCTATGTGCTAACAAGTAAGTATAATTAGTGTTTGTGGAGAAGCAATGTTCTCATTACTTACTACTATAGAGTTCACCATTGTACATATGTTCTTCTTAGTCTTTTTTTCCCAAAAAAATTAGATAATTTTTTTCTAAGATACACAGAACAGACATCTTTCTGATAGAGGGTGCTACCCTCTCCCATTGTCTCCTGTTTAAGATTGCAGATTTCAAGGACAGATATGCTAAAATGTGAGAATGGCCTTATTTGGAATTTCCCTTCAGGGAGATGCAAGGGGGAGGAAGAAGTGAAATGGTCCAGGTGTGGTTTCTGGAAGACAGGAAATCAGGATATATAAAGGGTGTGAAAACAAAGAGAAGGATGGGATCCAATATGGAGGTCAGATAGAGAAATTCATGGAGGAGAGTGATTTGGTTTCAGCCATTTTGTAAGATGGAGATGTGAGCCATGAGAGCTTGGCCATGTGGCCACCAGGGATCTGCAGCCCTTGGCTGACCTGGACTAACCACATGTGTGCTAAAGGCGGTTAAGAAGTTTGCAGATTAGAGCTCTGTGTTGGAATTTGTTTTGCTGAGTTTGACTTGTGTCTGAAGAGGCTGTGCGAAAGTCAGGCCTGAAAAGAAAGTGAACTTTGCTGGGTCTGGTACCATAAAGTTTCTTCAACAACAAGGAGAAGACAACAAGGAGAAGATGGCATGGAGGAGCTGAAGCACGCCAAAGGGACACATCTTCAAGCATCTGGAGATGAACTCTGACTGGCTGATTTTGGTGAGATGATCAGGACTGAGAAACTGAGGATTTTTGGGCAATCTGGGGAAAGGACTTTGGACCATGCTGAGAAAGGTTTTGGACAATGTTAAAGTAATTGGAGTTTTCCTTACATATTTCTTTTGTAGTTATTAGGATAATGAGGATTTTCACTTTGTTAGAAATAAATTAGTCTGCACTGATAGTCTTGCATTGGTTTGGTATTTTGGTTGAGAAGGCTAGGGATAGTGGAAAGAACCCACAAGTTTAAAAGAAGGTAAACTGAGGCAAAATAGTGTAAAGTTTAAACTGTGCTTTTAAGTTTTTCTTCTGCAGTTTTTGGAGCTGGGAGCCAAGAAGCAGCTGGCTGGCCTTTGAATATCAATGGTAAAGGTAAACAGTGAAAATGCTAATGAACAGTTTGTAGCCTGCTTCCTAGGGAGAGAAGCAGGCATAAGTGTGTCTAGTTTCAGTTAAAGGCAATTGCTACTGTAAACTGCTAGTAACCTGCTTTGGAGAGAGAAGCAAACCTGCATGTGTTAAAGTTTAAGTCTTCTTTATTGCCTGTTTCATTTCCAATTTCTGTGACCTTCACAAATTGAGACAAACTGACAAATGTCTGTGTCTCTCCTTTGCTCTTTTCATTCCTTTGCCTTATTTCTAGTCAAATGATCACTTCTCTCTCCAATGATTTAGAAGAATATAGTCTCCAGGATTAGTCTAATCCACACAGGATTAGTTTAAACAGTGAACATGTTCACTCAATCAGAGAAACATATCTTTTTACTTGTAAAGATGAAGTCATCCCTTTCTCATGTGTAAATCTCTTCCCCAGGTCACTTTACACAGTGCCCCCACTTTGCTTTAGAATTATAATTGCATAAATTTTCTATTTCTACACTTGTAAATTTTAACTTTTTTCCTGCTTATTTGTCTTATAATGATATGTTCATTCACATAGTCTCAGAAGATCCTGGAGGGTTGAGGGAATTTAACCCTATGCCCAAAAGCCTAACTCCATGTCTGTCATATATCAAGGCTTCACAACATCTTTATTCTGTATACTTATTCTGCTTAATCTTTTCCTATTATTATCCAAACTTCTCTTATTTTGTAACTTTATAATTCTGAACATCTAATAAGGCAAGTTGCTCATAAAGTTGTTATTAAAATTATTTGATCAATACTTTGTTTTTCTCTGAACTCTTAGAATCATATTATCAAGTTCCATGATCAATGCCAATATTTGTATTTGCTTATTCACATATTCGATGTTGCACAAAATTGATCACTTGAATCATGAAAACTTCTTTTTTCCCAAATATTCCTCTGTTGCAATAATAATAAATGATGTTATACTACTATTTTAGTTAATTTATGTTGTTCTATACAATGCAATATATTTTCAACATTCATTCATATATAGTAACAGTGATAAAAGATTTAGTCATTTCATTTTTTCAATAATACAGCTAATTTCTAAAATTATCTCTAACAGAATTTCTATACCTTAAATTGAAATAAATATACCTCCTATTCAGGTAATAAATTTGAATTTTAAAAGAAAATACATGTTCATATTATCATGTGTATGTTAGTTTCTGGTTATGTACAAATTCTGAGTCTTCAGGTATATAACTATTCAGATAGATAACTATTCTCGTAAGACTGGTAGCCAAGATTGAAAGTATCAGCATTACAAATTCCTAAGATTATTGTAGATGCTAGAGTGTTCATTATGTTTCCTGTTGTTTTCATTTAGTTAAAATAAAAATAATGGAATTTCAAACAGAAGGTTGGCATTAGCATAAAAGCAGAGAGGATACTGAGGAATATTATGTATATATAGGAATATTATATATATTATTGTATATAATAAATAGTGCATATATCATCTAATAAATATATAAATATATATTATGTGCAATATATAGTACAGACATCGCTATGTATTATATTATATGTATTGTATACAATACATCATATAGATTCAGGTTAGGTGGAGACTGAGTTTGTGGACTGAGTTTTCCTGTGGTCTGAGTCTCTCAGGCGAGAAAGCCAACTGGAAGGCCACCAGCTCCTACCCCGAAGTCCAATAGCGCCAGCACCACCACAAGGCACCAGCGCAAACTTAGAAAACAAGGACACTCACTACCAAAAGCACATAGGTAGAGTTAACCACAACAAGATAGGCTTCAACATGCCTAACACTAGAGAAGTAGTCACTCAATATGTAGAGCAGATCCAAAAAGAAAACGCAGGAAGGAGGAAGAATATAAATACTGAAGCAAACCCTAAGAAAAATAACTCACCACCAAAGGATAAACAATCTGTAGAAACCAACATGGATGACATGGAAGAAATGCTTCATATGTCAGACAAAGAATTCAGAATCAATGTGATAATAGCACTCAAAAAGGCCAAGGAAGGGGGGGGGGAAGCAAAAGGTTAGAAGCTTTCAATAAATTAAGAGAAGTAGTAGAAAATTATAAAAAAAGAATTCAGCAAAATGAGCAATATCATTAATGTACAGAAAAACAAAATTGAAACCCTAAATAAGAAGCCGCAGGAGATGCAATGCATAAGAGGAGCAATAGAAGAACTCAAAAATGAAGGGAAGAGCCAGGAAAGCAAATTAGAAGAAATAGAAGAAAGAATCAGCACACTAGAGGATACAGAAGTAGAAAGAACGAAGAAAGCAAGAAAAGCAGAGTAAGAAAACAGAAGAAAAAATCAGAGATCTGTCAGATACCCTAAAGAAAACAAATACAAGAGTAATTGGAAACCAGAAGGTGAAGAGAAAGACACAGGATATGAAAGGCTCTTCAAGGAAATAATGGAGGAAAATTTCCCAAACTTGAAGAAAGAAATGAAAATAGATATACAGGAAGCAAAAAGGACACCAAACTACTTTAATGAAAGAAGAAACACAGCAAAACACATCATAGTAAAACTTACAAAAGCCAAAGATAAAGAAAAAATTATGAGAATAACAGATTTCTCAGAAGAGACACTCCAAGCAAGGAGAAAATGACATATCTTCAAAACACTCCAAGACAAAAAGTGCTAACCAAGAATACTCTACCCAGCCAAGCTGTCCTTCCTTTATAAAGGAAAACTAAGAACCTTCTCAGACAAACAAAGCCTACAGAAATTTGCTACCACCAATCCCCCTCTCCAAGAACTCCTGAAAGAAGCCCTAAGATCGAAACCTGCAGAAGAATAAGACTCTCAAACATCAATAACAACTTTAAATGTAAATGAGTTAGACTCATCAACCAAAAGACACAGAGTTGCAGACTGGATTAAAAGTCAGAACCCAACATTCTGCAGCCTCCAAGAAACACATCTTATCCCAAAAGACAAGCATAGATTGGAGGTAAAAAGATGGAAAATAATTCTACTAGCAAACATTCCCCCCCTCTCAAAAAAAAAGGCAGGAGTAGCCATCCTTATAGCAGACAAAGCAGATTTCAAAAAAAAAAAAAAAGTAACAAAGGATAAAGAAGGTCACTATATAATGGTTCAAGGGTCACCCAACCGAAACAACCTAACAATTATCAACATATACTCACCAAATGAGGGTGCACCAAGATTCATAAGAGAGCTACCAAGAGAACTCAAAATAAATCTAAATGAAAACACCTTTGTATTAGGAGACTTCAAAACCCCAATATCAACAAAGGACAGATCAAAAAACAAAAACTACACAAGGACACAAAAGCTATAAAAGAAGACCTAGACAAAATGGACCTAATAGACATTTACAGGATGCTACACCCACAAGGAAAAGAATACACCTTCTTCTCAAGTGCACATGGATCATTCTCAATATTGACCACATACTAGGCCACAAGACAAACATGAATAAATATAAAAAGATTAAAATAATACCAACTATTTTTTCCAGACCGTAAGGGTATTAAGCTAGAAATCAACAATGTAAAGAAAGCAAAAAGAACACTTAACACCTGGTGACTGAACAACATGCTTCTGAAGAAATTAAAGAAGAAATTAAAACTTACTTTGAAACAAACAACAAAGAAGACACAGCATTCAGAAATATCTGAGATGCAGTAAAAACATGTCTAAGAGGAAGGTTCATAGCAATACAGGGCCATATCAAAAACCAAGAAAATTACCAAAAAAAAACAACCTAACCTACCAACTTGAAAAGTTAGAAAAAGAGCAACAACAACAACAAAAAACAAACAAAATCTAGCAGAAGATAAGAAATATCAAAAATAAAAGAAGAAATAAATAATCTAGAAGCCAAAAAGACTATCCAGAAGATTACCAAAACCAAAAGCTGGTTCTTTGAAAAAAATAAATAAAATTGATAAGCCCCTTGCAAAGCTCACAAAGGAGAGAAGAGAGAAAATCCTAATGAACAGAATCACAAACGAAAGAGGAGAAATTAGAGCAGACACAAAAGAAGCCCAAAGGATAATAAGAGATTGCTATGAACAACTATATGGAAATAAATACAACAACCTGGATGAGATGGATAGAGTCTTAGAAAGATACAACTCCCCAAAATTAAACAAAGAAGATATAGAGAACTTAAATAAACCAATCACAAGCAGTAAAATTGAAGCTGTCATCAAAATGCTACCTAAAAACAAGAGTCCAGGACCTGATGACTTTATAAATGATTTCTATCAGACAATCGAAGAAGAAATAATGCCTGCACTACTAAAGCTTTAAAAATTGAGAAAAAAGAAAAACTGCCACACACATACTGTGAAGAAAACATCACATTCATACCAAAACCAAATAAGGGCAACTCCAAGAAAGAAAACTATAAACCAATTTCCTTAATGAACACAGATGCAAAAATATTAAACAAAATCCTGCAAACAAATCCAACAATGCATAAAAAACATCATTCATCATGACCAAATGGGATTTATCCCGAGGCACAAGGATGGTCCAACATCCAGAAATCAATTAACATAATATACCTCATCAACAAAGAAGAAAACAAAAACCACATGATAATATCATTAGATGCAAAAAAAGCATTTGACAAAGTCCAGCATCCATTTATGGTAAAAGTCCTTGAAAATTTAGGGATTAAAGGAACTTGGCTCAACATAATAAAAGCCATCTATGACAAACCTATGGCAAATATCATCCTAAATAGGGAAAAACTAAAATCATTCCAGTTGAGATCTGGAACCAGGCAAGGATGCCCACTCTCCTCACTACTCTTTAACATTGTACTGGAAGTTCTAGCTAGGGCGATAAGGCAAGAGAAAGACATAAAAGGGATACAAATAGGTAAAGAGGAACTGAAGCTACCATTATATGCTGATGACATGATTCTCTATATAGAAAAATCCAAAAAATCCACAGAAAGATTGCTTGAAATAATAAACCAGTTCAGTGAGGTAGCAGGATACAAAATCAACACACAGAAGTCAGTGGCTTTCCTATATGCAAAAAGACAAATAGAAGAAGACATCAGAAAAACCATTCCTTTTACCATCACACCAAAAAACAATTAAATACTTGGGAATAAACCTAACAAAAAATGTGAAAGAATTATACAAAGAAAATTTTAGAATGCTCCTAAAAGAGATAGAAGAAGACATAAGGAAATGGAAAGACATTCCTTTTCATGGATTGTAAGAATTAATATTATCAAAATAGCCATCCTACCAAAGACAATCTACAGATTCAATGCAATCCCAATAAAAATCCCAATGACATTCTTAAAAGAGATAGAAAAAAATTACTGAAATTCGTATGGAATAACAAAAGAACCCATATATCAAAAAGCCTCCTGACCAGAAAAAAAGAAAATGGAGGGATTACAATTCCAAACGTCAAACTATACTACAAAGCTATAATTATTAAAACAGCTTGGTATTGGTTCAAATACAGACAGTCAGATCAATGGAACAGAATTGAGTGCTCTGAAATAAAACCACACATATATAGTCAACTAATCTTTGACAAAGGAGTGAAAAATTTACCTTGGAACAAAGATAGCCTCTTCAATAAATGGTGCTTGGAAAATTGGACTAAGACATGCAATAAATGGACCAAGACAATACCCTTACCTCATGTACAAAAATCAACTCAAAATGGATAAGAGACTTAGAGGTCAGACCTGAAACCATAGCATACATAGAGGAAAACTTGGGCAAAACTCTCCATGAATTACAATTCCGAAATCCCTTTCTGGGAACATCTACAGATGGCAAAAAATGAAGGAAGACATAAACAGATGAGACTACATCAAATAAAAAGCTTCTGTACAGCAAAAGAAACAAGAGAAAAAACTAAAAGGTCCCCAATGAAATGGGAAAAATTTTTGCCTTCCACATGAGTGACAAGGGTTTAATAACAAAGGTCCACAAGGAACTCACACAACTAAACAAAAGCAAAACAAAAAGCCCAATCAAAAAATGGGTAGAACTAAAAAGACACTTCTCCAAAGAAATAAGGAAATTCAAATGGCCAACAAGCACATGAAAAGCTGCTCAACGTCACTAGCAATAAGAGAAATGCAAATCAAAACCACAATGAAATGTCACCTTACATCAGTAAGAATGGCCCATACTCAAAGAACAGGCAACAAGAATTGCTGGCGAGGATGTGGAGAGAAAGGAACACTACTACACTGCTGGTGGGAATGTAAACTAGTCCAACCACTATGGAAAGCTGTGTGGAGGACACTCAAGTTAATGAAAATGGAACTACCATTTAACCCAACAATTGCTCTCTTGGGAATCTACCCAAAGGAGACCTCAATTTGGGTACAAAGGGACACCTGTCCTTGGATGTTTACTGCAGCACTATTTATAATTGCAAGGACATGGAAGCAACCTTAATGCCCCCAAACAGATGACTGGATGAAAAAGATGTGGTATATACACAATGGAATATTACTCATCAATTAAAAATGACAAATTCGACAATTTTATAACAACATGGATATACTTAGAAGAAATCATATTAGCAGAAACAAGTCAAAAAGAGAAACCAAATGGTTTCATTAATATATGGGATATTGTGAAAAAATAAACGAAAGTGTTGAGGAAAAGTCAAAACAAGCTAAGCATCAAACTGAAGTGCACAACTTTGAGCAGGAAGGAAAGGGGCAGGGGAATGGAGGGGAGAGTGGGGGGAAAATCCCTGGGATTACAATGTTGTGAAATTTATATATAAATAAAAAATAAAACAAAGAATAAACAAAAAAACAATATATCATATATGCCTAGTCTATATGTAATATTCCTCAATATTCTCTCTATATTATATATGCAATCCTATATATTCTTATATATATTCCTATACACACACACACATATATATGTATTTATACCATTCCATTGAGGAATGGTTTATTTAAACAAGAAAACTTACTATATAAATGTAAAATTGGTCCGTATCTATTAAAGTCATACTTTATTATAAAGGCATATATTATTATTACAAGACTATTAAATTTACAGTCACAGAAGATAAAAGAATTTATAATTCCCCATCTTCTTTCACTTCATTTTCCCTAAATTTATCTTACTTATTTAACTATTGTTAAATCTCAGTAATTTCCTTTGATACAATAGGGCTAACTTAGGTATAGCCTTTATTCATATTGCACCAGTATTTATAATAATTCATTTTTTTTCCAGGATGTAGTTTGGAATATGTTCTTAGTTTCACATTGTCTTAATAATATCAGTCAAATCTGTGGCATTTCTCAGTCTTTCCTTTTTTTTTCCTTGTTTTTTTTTATAATCTTGATCTTTTGATGATACTTGTCAGATATTTTATAGGATATCTTTCAATTTGAGTTTGTGTGATATTTTATCATTACATAATGCTATGAATATTGGAGACAATGACAGAGAAGCAATGCATTCTGAGTGTAATCTGTTGATATTAAGCTGGATCACTTGAATACAGTGAGTTTGCCAGGTTTCTCTATGTTAAGATTACATTGTTTTTTCATTGTAGCTACTTTGCTTATTAGATGGGATTTACTAACTCCAACACACACTCTAGGGAAATACAATTAATCCCATCTCCTAGATGGAAGAATAGAAAATTAACATGTCAAATTCATCACAGTAATTAAGAAATGCTTTTGGTAAGTTTTTTTTTTAAGGAAACTGTATTTTTACTTTGTACACTTTATTTCAGAATGTATTTTTATGATCAAACCCCTTGTGATTTTTTTTAAAAGACAGGTGATAATTATAATTGTGGAACATGATTTTATTCACATTTTCAATGTTAATAAATAGACAAAAATGATAGTAGTAACTAAAACAATCATAGCTTGAATGTTCTGATTAGGACAGAGCATATGTAAGAAAACACAAGTACAAGAGGGTTTTTTGTTGTTATTTTTTACTATATTTTAATAATCTAATAGAATGCATAAATAATAAACTTCCATGAGCTTAAGGATTGTGGTCATAGTTTTAATCTGCATCATCTAACCAAAGTGTTATCTACTAAAATTGGCAAAATGTTGAATAAAGAAAAAAAATCTGCACTCTGGTTCAGAAATAATAAACACACATTAAGAATTTCCCTTGAAGTTTAATAGAAAATAAAGAGATAATAGTCAGGCATGGTGGTGTGTGCCTGTAAGTGGCAGCCTAGGAAGCCACAGCAGGGACCAGGGATCACGGTTCAAGTCCCGCTCAAGGCAACATAGCAAGACCTAGTTGCAAAAAAAAAAAAATAGCTGAGCATGGTGGCACATACCTATAACCACAGCTACCTAGGAAGCTAAGGCTGGGAATTGCTCGAGTCTGTGGTAGGTACCCCAGACAACGTGAGCCTGCGGGCAAAATAGTGAGACATAGTTTCGAAAAAAAAAAAAAAAAAAAAAAAAAAAAAAAAAAAAAAAAAAAAAAAAAAAAAAAAAAAAAAAAAAAAAAGGAAGGAAAAGAAAATAAAGAGACAATCAAGAACAACAGATGAACTTTATGAAAGGTAATTAATATTTTCACAGATTTTTTTTGATCTAGAAACAATGTTCTCTTATAAAGATCAGATTTTACCAATAGCATATATATATATATATATATATATAACTATGACTAATATATGCAGAAGATGTGTAAATAATGTTTATATGTATTTGATGTGGAGTTGCTTAAGACCTGTTCAATGTCAATGAACAGTAGTTTTCAAGCTCTCATTTCCTTACCATGCATTTATCAAGCATTTCTAATGCAAAATATTCTGTGTTAAAGAAATAACAGTGAATACAAGAGGTACAGTGTAGTTCCAGATTTTACAGAGGTTTATTTTCCATATATTTCAACATATTTGGCTAAGCAAGTTGAAGCTAAGATAAACTAACAATAAAAATAATATAAAAGCCTTTGTTCTTTATAGCAAAACACTATTCCTTTACAAGTTAGCAATGCTTTAGCTAGGATTAATTTGGTTGAAAAATATCTGTATCTATTCCTCTTGTTATAATTGTCTAACAAAGCTATGTTAAAAATAGAAAAGTATATTGTTACTTAAATTTTCAAATTATAAGTTATGACTTTTAGCAAATGGTGTATATATTCTGTTCTTCGGATTCTTAGTCTATATGATTTTTGTAATGAAGAAAAACTTGCATATGAACAGAATGTAAAGGGCCTTTCAGTTGAAGCAGTTGTAATACCTTAGGATACACAGCTGTCCTTTTAAAACATTGAACTTTAAATAATAGACACATTCTAGCCTGGCATGGTGGCATGTGCCTATAATCCCAAAGGAAGCTGAGGCTGGAGATCACTTGAGTCCGTGGGTTCAAGACAACCCTAGACAGCATAGCAAGACCTAATCTCTTTAAAAAAGAAAGAAAAAGAAGAAGCCTCTCTAATAGACACATTCTAGTGGCTTTTTTTTTTTTGTTGTTGTTGTTGTTCTTGGACAAATGAAAAAACAAAGCCCTAGTCTGCAATATGAAAAACTTTAGAAAAATGTCTTTTCTTGTCACTGTATAATATTATTGACTAGAATTTAAAACAGCAAAGGAATTGAAGTATTGTTTCTCAAAGTGAATTGAAGTGGAAATGGGGTACTTAACTCCTAAAGCCTGGTTAAGTTTGGGGAATTTTATTGTAAGTGGAAACTGTTATGTATATAATGCTTAATGGCAAGATGAATATACAAGTGGACATATTTAAAAAATATATAACACTAGAATTTTGACCCATAACATGTACAGCAAACAGTCATGAAATCAAACCACAACCTCTGAGGCAATCAGTGCAAAGCTATTTGAACAATGTAATCCAAAAAGGGAAGGTTCCATGTTCCCTGTCCCAGATAATGAAAGGAAGAATCAAGCACTTAGGGGAAGCTAAAGATGGCTTGAGAAAGACTTAGAGAGGAGGTTGAAGGATGCACTTGCAGCTGACAGACATGTGAAGAAGCTGCCCTGGTTTTTTGGTTTGGGCCTTGCACCAGGGACTTAAGGGCCATGGTAAGGAGACACTTGTGACAGATGTGGGTAAGAGATCTGTGGAGAAGCAGAAAATGCAGCTTCTATTTTGATTTTTGAATTCAAAGAGGCTTGAATTTTGATTTTGCTATTTTTTCTTCCAGACTTGCCTGGTCCCTATGTCTTTTTCCCATGGGGATATATCATAGATTTGTGACCAATTTCAGGCCTCAGTGACCCTGAGATGGGATAATCCTATTTGAATGAGAACTTACCCAAAGGAAATGGGTGATTTTTGCAAATTTCATTGGGAAATATTATTCTTTCTTCTCTCTATATACACTAGTTCTAGAAAAATGCATTTTGGTTGAAGTTCTTATGCATTAAGAATATGTTTTGCCTTGATGTGGCAGAGGGCAGATCCCACATAGATTGTGGAGCTTTAAGGGTATTAGATTGCCACCCTGTCCACTAACACTACCATGGTTTGATCAGTGTCTGGCAGGTAGTTTCTCTCCTCTCGTTTTCATGTTTGCCCCACTTTCAACTTAGAACTGATGAAATATGCCTCCCAAGCCTACTGCAAAAAGAGTCACCATTTCTAGTTAGGTCTTCTCCAACATTCCTCTGATAAGATCTTTCTAACAAATGTCTTCTTTTCCCCCCAGAAAGTGTTCTTCCTCCCCTGCCTGCCTCTGAATTCTGCCAATATCAACTGATGATGGGTGACCCCTGCTATGTTGCAAGATTTCTTTAAATAGCTTCTGTTTGCTCTAATTTAGGTGATTATCATGTTTCCCCACTAAGTTATGATGAAGTAGAAAAAGACAAAAAAATATAGACTTAGTGACATATCATACATTATTGTGAGGATGTTTTCAACTTATTTCAAAATAGCTTAAAACTAGTGTTTTGCAAAAGTCTTCCAAGAACCAAGTTACCTAAATTGACCTATATATTATTTATACAGCACACAACATGCACAGAGGTTTTACTTAGAAGAATCATACAACATCCAACATATAGAGAAATTTTATTTAGAAGAATCACTTTGTGCATAGCTGCCAGGGTTTTTCACACCCAAGGGAACAAGAGATGACTAAAACCTTCCTTGTACTTTGCTCTGGAGCCTACTTTTAATTCTACCATTCAAAGAACTGCTTTTAACTAATTCAAACTAATATAAATTTAGAAGCAATGCTAGTAGTGCCTCTTCATGTTAGCTCAATGCACTGCTACAATCAAAGAAAATACTAGATGCTCATTAGGAAGTTATATTTTAGTATGAAAGCATAAAAATAAAATGTTTTTAAAATGTGAAAAATTCTTTATAATGCACTGCTTTGTGTCTATGTGTGTGTGTGTGTGTGCATATGTGCATGCATGTGTGGGACTAATAATGGCAGTGCTATTAAAGTGTCCAAAATCAAATGCCCACACACTTGAGATTATATCACTAGGGAAACTTTGGGATACTACCTGTTTCCTCATCTCCATAAAAGAGCAATGACCATTTGGGAAACACAGTAAAAGCTGATGTTCCATATTGTTCTCCCTATGCTAAAATCCTCCCCTGGGGGCTAAATAGATTTACTAAACCACATGTTGTTTACCTAATTCTTGTGCCAAAGCATTAATGAGACTCCTATGGGTAATGATGCTTTGCCAAAATATTGGTTCTTCAGTTCAATATCACCTTTCTTCTTGGCAATATATTTGTTTGTTGAATATATGTTATGAAGGAAAAAAATAGATGATTTAATTCAGCATACCACAGAATGTTCAGATGGTCTTGTTGAATTGCTAGTGAGAACTGATGAAAACATCTATTTTGAAGAAAATAGAAGGAGAAAAAAACAATAAACCATAATAAGTAAGTTCTGATTCATTGTTTTCAATGCGGATAATTAAAATTACCTGACACTGTTTCAATCCTTTTTAAAACATAAAGTAAAAGACACAAAACAATTTTGATTGCCTATATATTTGGATTAAGAGAATGTTTAAGTTTGAATGGCCAAACAGCATTTTTAATAATAAGAAAAAGGGATTTAATAAAGTTTAAAACTTTTAAATCTTTCTGGTTTTTTATTGGCAATACTAAAACCTTAAAAAATGAAAAAATAAAGGCTTTGGGTTATTATTATTATTATTGTAGAATATTTTGTATCAGTTCATTTGGCAATAAAGCTAGCACTGTTTATGCATTGTGTGACTATTTATATGTCACCATCAACAGGAAAGATTTGAATACAGAAAATAGTCCTGGATCTTGATGCACTGGTGAAACATATGTTTATATGCTGAGATCAAAAAACAATATAGATTCTAAAATGTTTGTGACCCCCAAGAATTTGGAGAAGAAATCAATAGAATACGTTACTGGTGTGACTGGATGAAGAAATTAAACAAAACAATTGGGGGAAAATGATCTGCAGAGATTTTCTTACAGACAGGAAAGTAATTTTATAAAACCACCTTTTTTAAGGAACAAATACCTGTCATCCTCAAAATACGTCTATTTTGCAAAAGATTGATTTCAGGGAGAGGCTCTGAAAGTTAGGTTGAGATTGCTACCAGTAAGTATATGGATGCTTCTCTAAGAATCAAACACAGACTTTTCAATAAAGAAGGTATAATGTAATCTTTATACATTTTTTGATCTGTTTTCCATATAAGCTCCCAAGTTCAAACTCCCTTTTTTCCCCCAACTTCTTAGTCTTCTCTAAATTCTTTAGAATATCTCCTACTGTCACATGGGAGCGTTACTCACTCTTGCTGGGATTCTCCCATATATACATACAACTTTTAAATTTCTTTTTGAAATTTTTCTCATATCAGTCTATCTAATGCTTGTTTAGTTATTTTCTAGCAAAAAGGATATATGCCTCATTACTTTCCTTGAATAACGAAATGCCAATAGGTAAGAGTCCTGCTCAAGAATGAGATATTGTTGGCTGTGTTGGTTTGCCTATAATAAGTATGAAACCCTCTTCTTTTGAAGCTGGTTGTACTTTAAATGACTTGAAAATTTTATCTTTATATATATTTTAGGGATAGAAGAAAAGAGAAATTGCTACATGATTGGAAATGGTTACACATACTATTATATCTGTTTGTATAAAATCATTTGAATAGCTACTCTTCAATGTTCAAAATAATTTTTTTTCTGTTTCAGCATACAAAGAAAGCCCTTCAGAAATGACAAGAATATGGTGATGTTCACGGGTGGTATGGTGCCGGGAGAACTATGGGGATGACAATGATGTAAGAAAAAAATATTCAATTAATAAAAAAGGGAGTCGATAAGATATTTATTCTTCAAAAAATGTGGTGGGGAAACATACAGTGTTAAGTAGACATTCTCTAATCTTCAGTAATTAAGAGAATTATATAAAGTATTGAATTGATTATTCGGACGCCATGTTCAGGCTCAGTAGGAAGGAAAATGAGTATGATAGAAGTTGTAATAAATGTGTTAAAAATGAGAATCTATTACAGAAAATGTCAGAAATGTGTTTTTTAAAGTATTTTAAAAACACATTTAAGACATATTATAGTGATAGCATTCTACAAACGATGACTGACAGATTATTTTTTCTTTACTACATTCTCCATACTTTCCTCGTGTCAATTTTGTTTCTGATGTTTTTTTCACAGAATGTTCATGTTTCTAGATTTTCTATGACTAATATTTTTTATTTCTCCTGAAACCTGCCATAACTCCATATCATTAGCCAAGATTTCTTAGTGAACAACTTAAAGAACAAAAAGTAGAATGCAATGAAAAAAGATAAGAGACCTAAGAAATAACAGTAAATTTGGCCATTATTTCTACAAATAAGGCAGTCTATTGTGATCTTCCAATGTACATTTCTAAAGGTTACACGGTACAGACTCCCTCTGCTAATACCAGCACCACTGATAATGGGTGGCACCGCTGAATGAAGCAGCAGGGAGCACCACAATTTGGAAGAAAGTTGAAAAAACAGAATAGACCATACTGCCTAGTGGGTGAAGTCTGAGAGAATGGTCACTGGAGAAAAAACAGGAAGCACAAAGACTTGGAGAAAGAGAAAACAAGAGGTAGGAAAAAAGGCTGGGGTGGCAGAATCCTATCTCTCCCAGGTACAATAAGCTGATCGTGGTGAGAAGCCATGGTGGGAGAGTGACTGGCGGAGGAATAGCTGATGTGCAGTGGAACATCAACAACAGTGGGCCAGGGGAGACCAGGCACTGCTGAGGGCAGGCCCAGTGAATGTGTTCAGAAGCTATGGCACGACCAGGCATATAGGCTGCCTGCTGGAGAAGCCTGACAGGGCAGCTGCTTGGACTGGCAGCATTGTAACCTGAAAAAGAAAGTTTTGTGGAGTCAGAGCAAAAAGGTGGTGTGGAAAAGAAAAAAAAAAAACTTGTCTTGTTTAATAGCTGAAAAGTGGGTACCTGGATAAAGCCAGAGATTTGGAAAGCTGATTTTGCATCAGTGCTCATTGTAAAGTTGGAAGAACTTTAGAAAAGCTGAGTAGCTCAGATAACTGTAGAAAGAAGCAAAAAGCAGACTGGGAAAACTTGAAATTTGTGTCTGCTAAAAAGCTGGACTTTGTGAAAGGCCCGCCTCAGGTTTTGAGTGGCAAAAAGGTATCATTTAAACATGGATTTGGGAACTTTTGGAAATGAACAGTGAATGGGGTAAGATAACTAACTGGCCATTCATGGCATTAATGGCTTTTCATTTTTCTTGCCAATAACTTCTTAATAAACCTTGTTGTTTAAATTGCTTTATGAGTCTTGCTGCTGCTGCATCAGTGAAAGAGCCTGGGGCCAGAAGCCAAATTTTGAAAGTACTGTTTATTTTCCTTTGGTGTAAAGCTGGAAGCTTCTTATTCTCATTCACACCTGATATCATGTGAAGCTTATGTCTAACAATTTTAATTGACTTTAAGAAAGTTTTAAATAGCAAGCAGGTTTATTTGGCACACTCAGAAAACCAAGTATCAATTATTTGTCTCTTTGATTGCTTACATTCTAAATAAAACTCATTACCTTTTGTTCTCTGTATGTCATATATCTGAAAAAAGATACGGGACTCTATACATATCACTAAAATATAATTTTCCCTTTCTTTTTATCCTAATGTAGAAGAAAAATTCAAATAAGTAAAAGCATTTGAAAGCTAAAGGAATATTCTATTTCTTTTTGTATATAACAGTATACTACAGCAATATTATACTGCCTTCTATGATAGCAAGATAGAATTAGCTCTCAAAATTTTATTGTTTCTGAATAGATTATTTTATGTTACTGTTTCAGTGAGTAGGAGAACATCACCCCAGTCCTCTGGGTTCTTCTGGAGCCAGACAAGTACTCAAAACAGAATCAGACTCTTTAGCAGAGGAAAGCAATCAATTCAGTGATGTGCACACAAGGGGAGCTGTAGTGATTACACTGGTTTTTATTTTGTCCAGGAGGAAAAAAGTATAAACCCTGGATTAAGGGTCTTGGTAACTGAAGGAGAGAGGTAAGGGAGACTTTACATGACAAGAAGGGGACTTCATTTGTAACAGAGGCATCTCACAAAAAGGGGGTTTTCAAATGCCCCTTCCCACCTGCAAAGTGGTGTAGCTGAGCAGCCAGGCAAAGATAGTTAACACTAAAAACATATTAGCTCAGAAGATAACATTTAAACCACTCACAAAGGAGAGACAAGAGAGGAAACATGAAGAAAAGGGACATATAAAGGCATGTGGGAAAAAAAAAACTGATCGCTTTGGACTTTCACCAGGGATGTGGGGGACTTTGATACACACCAGGGGAGGCTGACTATGGCAGCCTTTATCTTGATTTGCATTTTAATTTTGCTCTTCTTTACCCCGATTTTTGTCCCCAGCATATTTTTTTTTCCTTTCCTAATGTTTTCTGTTAAAAGGTACCTTAATCTTCTGAGGAGCTTTGGGTACTAAGTGGCCTTGCTTTGGATAGATCTTCTTTATCAGGTTATTTTTCCTCATGAGGGGATGTTTATTTTATTTTTTTTATTTTATTGGGATACTATTATCTTTTCTGCTCTTGTCTCTCTCTCTCTCTCTATATATATATACATATTAGTCTAATTTAAGTTCTTTTATACTAAATATGCTTGTCTTTCTGCAGATGACATCCATAAACCTTCAAATTTTTTAAGTTTGGGGAACCCAAGGTAATCCCTCCATCTGCCTGCTAACAGATCCTCACTCTGAGAGCAAAACATTGAGTTTCTCAGGTAGATAGGGCAAATTTCATGTTAAACATTCATCTGAATGGTAATTGGCAAACAATAGTCTTCCAGGTCATAAATGAGAACAGTGACTACTTCTTTAATTAGGAAGGACAAAAGCTTAGGGTGCAATGATCTCCATTTGGTTTAAGAGTGAAAGTAAAGCTCCTTCTTAACCTCTAGTGTCTTCATTGTTCTCAACTCAAAATGATATTTGAATATTGGTAACACTTTTTTCTCCAGAGCCAGAAAGCCTCCAATTACCTTAATTCCACAACCCAAAGTATGAGTCAGAAAAATCCTAATCTATACCTATTGGAAATAAATATGATCTTTTGGTGATAACAACCCCAGAAAGGTAGTATAACTTTTTTATAGTTATAACTTTTAAAGAGGATTATTAAGAGAACTATTTTAAAGAGTGACTTGAATCACTAACATATTATGAAAGTAGTTAGTATGCCTTAATGGTTTTGAGCTCACCACAGATGTCACACAAAACAGCAAAAAAATCTATATTAATTTTTAATTTAAGATTCTACTTTTTCCTAGTCTGTGCTAACTCTGGGCTTCCATACCTATCAGTGTTTTATGATTCAACTACTACTTTTGTAACTGCTAAATGTACACATATTATGTACACACATATAGCAATTTGGAAAGTAGCAGATATTATTTAAAATGTTGTTTCTGCTATTTATATTATTTTTCATATAATAAACTTGCCATAATGGCATATAATAGAATAAATACAAATTTTATTACTAAGCATTACCTACCCCAAATTACCCA
The DNA here is from genome assembly GCA_004024945.1 of Uropsilus gracilis. Classification (NCBI taxonomy): domain Eukaryota; kingdom Metazoa; phylum Chordata; class Mammalia; order Eulipotyphla; family Talpidae; genus Uropsilus; species Uropsilus gracilis. Next base: position 43,813 of record PVHY01008654.1, read on the forward strand.
AAATGCAAGTTAAAAACCAAATTATATATAAGGATATCAAGGAGTAGGCGTAAGACTTAATTGTACAATGTTTCTTTATATTTAAAATTAAGTATTTCAAGTTATTTAGACATTAAGGAATTAATGTCATGATAACATTGAAGGCTACAACTTATATCTGCTAGTCTGATATTACTGTTGTCAAATGAAAATGTTGGCATAGAATAATACAAATGGGAGCTTCATTAACCTTTGGGGTTTTATATTAAAGAGTAGTCTTTAAAACTGCAAGTAAGAGTCAGTTTGGCAGGAAGCAGACTGCTTTGGGGAAGTGTTCTCCATTTCACAGCTACCCGGGAAGTTTTCTGATCACCAGAAGGGCTCCCACCTGTCCAAGTAAAGCAAGTCAACTAGGCAGGAAGTGGACAGCTCTGGGGTAGTGTGCTTCATTCCCCAGCAGTGACCAGAGATCTGGGAAGTTTTCCAAACACCTCCAGAAAAGCAGTTGGCAGACTCAACAGGAAGTGAATAAAGTACAGGCTGCCTTGAGCAGGAGAAAAACAATAAGCACAGGTCAATCATAGCACAAGAATGAGAACATACCCTTACAAAAACAATAACACAAAATAGAGGATGATTGATAATCCCAGTTTTGCTACCATCCAATGATGCCCCAAAGCAAACACTCTCAGAGAAACATAGAAGGACAAGTTAGACCCAAACAGCCTAAAGGAGAGAAATACAGAGACAGAAGAAGGCAGATTCTACAACAGAAGCCACACTTGCCCACCATGCTCCTAATTGCAAAGGAATTGGATCCTTCAAAACTGCTACTAGAAGCAAGAAGTTAATCACAGTAACATAGACACAAAAGCAGAATTAATCACAACTTGTTAAAGGACCCTAATTACCATAAAAAACAATACAAGAGCCATAGTTTCTCAAATCATAGAGCAAGCCCAAAAGCAAAGCATAGAAAGGATGAAAAATACCAATACTCAAGCAAGCCTTACAGAAAATAATACATCACTAAAGGAAAGGCAGCCTCCAAAATCTAACAATAGTGATGTAGAAGAAATGCCATATCTGACATTTAAAGAATTCAAACTCAGCATGACATAGTATTCAACAAGTTTGATAGAAATTAAACTTAGCATGACAGAACCTTCATAGAATTAAGAGAAGTAAAAATGTATAAAATCTAGAGCAACAATAAGAATAACATAATTGATGAACTGAAGAATGAGATTGGATTTCTAAAAAAGAAACAGAGAGCTACCTAGGAGGTAAGAAGCGCAGCAGAGAAGCTCAAAAATGCAGGAAAAAGCCACAAGAACAGACTAGAGAAAACAGAAGAATGAATCTGAACCTTCAAAGATAGGGAACTAGAGAGGACAATGAAAGAAAAAATGTAAAGGAAGAAAATAGAAGAAAAACTCAGAGATTGATTGGATTCTTTAAAGAGAGGAAACTTAAGAGTAACTGGAACCCCAGATGCAGAATAGTGAGACATAGGAACTGAAAAGGTGTTTAAGGAAATAATGGAGGAGAACATCCCAAACCTAAAGAAGGAAATAGAATTAAACATACAGGAAGCCAGGACACCAAACTACCTTAATGAAAGAAAAAGCACAGCAAGACATATCATAAAATTTCCAACAACCCAAGATAAGGAAAGAATAATGAAATTGATCAGATAACATAAAAAGGAAAATCTATTAGGCTAATTTCAGATTTTTCTGAAGATACACTCTAGACAAGGAGAGACTGAGTTACATTTTAAAAAAACTCCAAGAGAAAAAAGGTCAGCCAAGAATACTCTACCCTGCAAAGATCTCCTTCTTTTATGAAGGAAAAATTAGAACTTTCTCAGACAAAGTTTCCAAAAATTCACTACCACTAAACACCTATTCAAAGATATCCTGTAAGAAGCCTTAAGATCAAAACCAACAGCAGAATAAACAGGAAGAACAGAACAAGAAAACAAATCAGAATTTCAGATCACCACCAAAACACCAACTTCAGAATCTCAGATATCAATAATCACTCTAAATGGTAACTGTCTAAACCATTAATCAAAAGACACAGAGTAGCAAACTGGATTAAAAAACAAATCTCAACATTCTGCTGCCTCTGGGAAACACATTTAATCTCCAAAGATAAACACAGATTAAAAGTAAAGAACTATAAAACAAACCTACAAGAAAATGGTCCACTAAAGAAAGCAGGGGTAGCCAATCTTATAACTGATAAACTGTATTTCAAATTTTAAAAAGTGATAAAGGACAAGGAAAGTCACTACCTAGTGATGAAAGATTAATCCAAGAGAAAGACATTAGAATTATTAACATATAATCACCAAATGAGGGAGCACGAAAATTCATAAGACAACTACTAGCAGAAGTGAAAGTGAATATTGGTGAAAATACATTCGTAGTGGGGGATTTAGCACTCCACTCTCACCAAAGGACAGATCAACAAAATAGAAACTACATAAGACAATGCTTTGAAGGAATATCTAGACCAAATGGACTTAATAGATACTATAGCCCAATGCACCCCCAAGGAAAAGAATACAATTTTTTTTTCAAGCACACATGGATTCTTCTCCAAAATCAACCATATATTAAACCATAAGACAAACATGAAATCACAACCAACACAGCACATATCCAAAAAATAATTTGAGACTGCTAAGAACATCTATGTGATGTAAAAATAAATGCAACAACCTGAATAAGATGGACAAATTCTTAGAACAATATAACCATCCAAAACTGAAGAAAAAAATGGACCTTGGAACAATTAGCATGGGAATTATGTTATCATTGTATTGACCAAACCCTGCTTAAGATTTATAATATAAAGGTGAAAGAAGGTAGTAACCTTCTATGTTCTGGATTCAGGTCATTCTTAACCTCTGTCTTCCAGACACAGGTTATGGTGAGCCTAGGTTTTACCAATAAATAATACCGCCCATATTGGACTCTAGGCTTCAACAAGACTTTCAGAATCCAATAAGGACAATGCGCAGTAGAAAAAATACTTTACCCTCAGGGTATAATAACATTTTTATATTGTTGTCATTTACCTATTTGAGGTCATATTTACTATTTACTGTCTAGTAACATAACCCGGATGTTACTTTTATAGTTATGTCTAGCAACATAACCTGGATGTTACTTTTATAGAGCAAGGATAGGAATTTTTCATGTTTAGATTGCAGGGGATGGGGAGGGGAGGGAAGGATTTTAACATACTACTTAACAGCCTCAAATAGAGACATGAAGGTAAAGGTTGAGAAGTGCCTTTCATAAAGCTACATAAATATTATGTGATAGAGAATGAATTGATTCCCCTTCAAGTAAAAGAAAGAATGACAGAGAAAAACAAGGAAGAACAAAAGAATCAATCAAGAGCAGCTCAGGAAAACACTCTTGACAAAGGAGCTGTTTACAACACATAAGTGATTGGAAAAATATCTATGCAATCTATTAATGGCAGTTAGCCTTATATATAATTGTGCAACATAATATTTTAGAAAGAAAAAATGCTCAGTCTATCAATAAAAAGAAATAAAGTTTTCTTAAGTCCTCCAAATATGTCAACAGTTATCTGAACTCTTCCATTGTATTTGAAAAGTAAATTATAGTAACTTTAAGAACTTCAGAACTAATTTTCGATTACTGAAAAAATATCCATTAAAAAGAGTTTAATATCATTTCAATCAGACAAGTATTATTTCTTTTTCTTTAGTTTCCTGTTTTATTTTTTAGATTGCTCTTATATACATTCTCTGAATTTTCTCTTGGTGTTGGTCTGACAATGAGCAAATCCTACATAAAGGTTAACCCTGTTTACTCCATTGAAGTATCTGTTCTTGAAATATTTATTTGTCAGATAAACAGAATTAAAGTCATAGGTAACTATGATTTTGAATGTGTGTCAAATACGTTACAATTTTCAAGGGATAAATATTTTATAAAAATTCTTAAACTATTAAAAATTAAGAACTATAAAACTAAACACACAGTTCAAGAAAAAATAACACAATATATTTGGCCAGGTACATAAGTATCCAATGGACCCTTTGGCAAACTAAAAGATCCATTCTTTTATAAAGTAATCCCTGCAAATTACATTTTTCAAAATGCTGCTCTAAAACATAACAATGAAAACAAACAGAAGTAATCAGAAGAGGCGAGTGGAAGAAGGTTTAAAGAAGTGAGTCACCCAAAGTACTGTATTGAGGATTATTACCAGGGGATTTGCAAGTAGGTATAGTGTGATCAGACACATTTATTAAATTATGAACTTATATCCTGAAGGGAGTATTGTAAAACAGTTAATGTTAGGGGGCTGTGGCCCCCAGGACTGGTGTTGATGCATTAAAATAGCTATTGTTAGCATCAGTGGGTGGATTTGGAGAAGGCAAGTTAAGCTGTCTATCAAGAAAAGAGGATTAAAGAATGAGGGAGGGGACAGCGATAAAGATGGGGAAAGAGACAGAATAGAACAGAGAAAAGTAGAGAACAGAATGGAGAGAACAGAAGAGAAGAAAGGGACAGAGAGGAGAACCGAGAAGTAAGGAGCAGAGAGGAGCAGCAGGGAGGCTGGAAGCCTCAGAGCTGCTGCTGCCATATGCTGCAGCAGGGCAGGGAAGGAAGCCAAGCTGTGGGCTTCCATTCCCAGCCCGGGCTGGTGAGAAGCCCGGAAGGAGGTTGGAGAAACTTGTGACCTGTGTGAGTTGTCTTGGAAACGTGGAACTTGAACACTTGGTTTAATTTTAAAACTGTTAAGCTTGAAAGTCTTCTGGAGAACTGAGGAGAGTTTGCTGTATTGCCATTTTCAACGTGAGATCTGAAGGGCTTGCTGTGTTGCTGTATCAAGGGAGTTTTGCCGATGCCGGGCGGTGGAGCTGGAGCTGAAAGAATGACAGAGCAGAGAGAAAGTGACAACGTCATCCTGGTTTTCCTCACTGGCTTTCAATCTCCCGCTTTCGAAGAAGGATAGATGAAGCCATCTTGGCTTCTTCTGGCTTGAAGTGAGTGGAGCTGTGTCTTTGAAGGAGTGCCAGCACCATCTTAACTCCTTCATACAGCTTAAGGTGGGGCAGTTGAGGTGGGGCAGTTGACTACGCATCCATGTGCGCTTTGGACTAGAGACTGGAATGTGTGGTAAGATTACTAAAGGGGTTCCCTTGTACCCCTCAGTGACTCTTATCTGATTTGTGTCTCAAGAAGTAAATTTGTTTTTACTTTTTTTGCCTCCCTCTTAGTTTATGTTGCTACTTTATGCACAGGCTGGGAAGAACAACCTGGTGTGTGACTGGCCTTAAAGGGTTATTGTTCCCCTCTGTAAGTTTGGGTAAGTATCCCATTTTGTTTGTTTGGTAACCCAATTTCATTACTTCAACAAACATTTTCTAAAACAGTCTCACATAGTTGTTATCTATTACCTCAATTATGTTTTGTGGAAAATCACAAAATCTCACCTCAGTGACAAGTATTACTCAATGTTTATTTCACTCACACATCTCGGTAATTTCATTGATTTCAATTGAAGTAGTTCATGTTTTTTGGCTCTACTTATCTTGGTAGGACTTTAATATCTATGGATTAATTCAGATTTAAACATCCTAAAAGAGTAATGCCTTAGAAGACAAAATAGTCTATTGTTCCTCCAGCACTCACTGCATTTATATTCTCAAGTCACTCCAAGAAAAAGAAGAGAAAACATGGAAACACAAACATATTTTAAGCTTTTATTTGGCATCACATCTTTAACAATCTGTAGGCCTAAGTGAGTTAAGTGATTGAACTCAGAATTCATGACAGAGAAAACAGATTCAGGCTCTTTAATGTGTGGAAGTGTCAAGTCATATTGAAATCGGGTAACAAAACAGAGGAAGCAGAGAACTTAAGTAAACTAACAAACAGGAGCTGCTGGCCCATTAAACCCAGGCCTTAGATTTGTCCCAGTCTATGGGAGTAGTAGCAAGTCCACACTAACCTTAAGAGGCAAAACCGGGTTTATCCATTAAAAAGACAAAATAGGCAAGAGTCATTGAGGGTACAGGGACTCCCTTAGATTATCTTACCAATAAGTTCAGTCTCTAGTCTGAAAACTGCACATGGCTCCTTCAGTCATATGTGTCCATAAAATGGCAACTGTCCCACCTTCAAACCAGATGAAAAAGCCAAGATGGTACCATCAATCCTCTTCCAAAGGCACAGCTGTTCACTTCAAGCCAAAAAAACAAGATGGTGACATCAATTCTCCTTCAAAAGTGGGAGATTCAAATCTAATGAAGAAGCCAGGTTGGCGTCATTGATCCTTCTCCAAAAGATACAGTTCCATCTTTCTTTCAGCTTCAACTGTAAAGTGGCCCCAAACCAGCAAGGTTCACCAATACAACAGCTGCTGCCACATCAAACATCTCACAATGAGAACAACAACACAGAAGTTCTCTTCAGGTCTCGAGACAATTCCCAAACATCAGTTTCAAAGTTAAAAAAATGTTTTTAAGTCCCACATTTCCCAGTTAGCTTACACAGCTTCATAAGTTTCTTCCACATGCTTTCCCAGGCTACTCACTGGCCCAGGCTGTGGATGGAGATCCATAGCATGGCTTCCTTTCCTGCCCTTCTGCTACACATGGCTGCAACAGTTTCCAGGCCTCCAGCTTCCTTGCTACCCCTCTCCTTTCCTCTCCACAACTTTCTCTTTCTTCTTTCTAAAGCCCCTCAACACTCCTCTTACAGAAGCTTGGCTTCCCTTCTCCAAATTTCCACCCACAGGGTACAATGGCTACCATTCTAATGCAGCCCTATCATGCTGGGGTCCATGGCCCCCCATTTTCACCACAGCATCCTTATCAATGGAGGGATTCTAAGGTGGGCACCCCAAGGTGATTTAACTAGTGTCTCTGAGAGTGAGAGAGAGCCTGAGAACAGGAGAACCTGGAGCCCAGAGAAGGAACCCCACAAAGAACACAGAGAGAAAAGAACTGTCATGTGAGAGAAATCAGAAAGGACTGGCATGTGAGAGGAACCCAGAGAAGGAGTCTCAAAAATTACTCAAAAACCTAGAGGAAGAATTGCAAGGAAACTGCAACGGAACCTCAAAAATCTTGCATGAAAGAGCTGTACCAGTAGAAAGAACTGTTCAAGTAGCTGCATCCAGCAGCCAACTTATTGCTAAAGAAGAGAAGCAGAGAACTCTGCAGACACTGGGCTTCTGATCCTGTCTCTGACATTGCCTGATGGGAGTACCAAAGGTCCTGGGCCTTGTGTCTCTAGCTGTTGGTGGTGCACCCCTTGTGACCATCCTTGAGCATCCCTGTTATTCTCAGCACTCCTGGTAACAGGTTATAGGCACTGCACTTGACTGGTGGACACTGACTGGGTGAGGTAGTTGACTTCTGTGTTTACATTAGCCTCTTTGTTTTCCTTGTGAAATGAACCCCATAGTTGTTAAACCCTAAGGTATCTTGTAACTATGTACATGGGTAGAAGAACTCACATACAGTGACCTAGATTGGCACTGTCTCTTGATTTGATTATATAGCATTTTGAACTTATACTTACATTTTTGTACTTGTCCAGTTTGGGGGTGCCCTGTGATTGTACCCAGTTTTGGTTAGCTTTAGTAGCTGTTGGTTTCCCCTTTCACTTTCTCTGACTTTCAAAGGCTCACTTGCAGTTTCTTCTCTAGGTTCTCATATTCACTCTGAAGCTCCTTCTCTGGGCTCTTCATTCTTTCTCTGGATACCAGGTCTCCTCTCTCTTGGAGACCCTGGCTTAAACACACCCTTTGGGTACCCACCCTAGAGTCACCCCTATGCTTAAAGGTTCATCAGAATAACAATTGGGAGCACACCCCCTTGAGTCTTTTATTGGATTTAGATTGAGACCCCCTCAGCTGTTGCCTACTCCTGACCCATAACAAAATCAGTCTCCAATACCTGCATGATAGAAGAGCATCCTTGTATGCTACTGAAAGCTATAATTATATATATGGAAGACTCATTTATATCTGGTTTATGCTATGTAATCAAGCCCACTTGGAAAACTACTGATACCATATATAAGCTGTTGTATTCACATTTTAGCTATAAAGAGAAGGGTTATAATGTAGTCTGATCCTTTTATTGCATTCTAGATATAATGATTATCCCTATTCATTATCTGTGAAACAAGTACATAAATATAATTTTGAAACATTTTTCAAATTTTTAAAAACAAATTTATTTTTATCATGACGAAGAAAATTTAGTCAACTGTATTTATTTTTCAAAGATAAATGATGCTCATGAAGTTTCTAGCTTTATTGCTGATAAAAACAGATAAACAAACAAAGACAATCTCTGAGGTTAACTTGACATATTAACTCATCTAATCTTAATTTTAGGGCAACCACAGTGGATTTCTATAAAAGATTTGTCCCACTGCCTTACCATCTGTGAAGACGGTAATTGCATGTTTATATTTTGTCCTCTTTAATAATCAGCAGTATTCATTATCTCCTCAATAAGTGTTTACTGAACTAAATTAGATGAAATTATGACAACATAAATTGGTTAGTAATTCTCTAGTACTTTATATTTTCCTGAAGCTTTAGTTGAAAGAAGCAACTGAGTGTAATCCTTTTTAATCTGTCTGCATTCAATTTAGCAATTCTTTCCCAGTTTTTATCAAAGATGAGGGCAAAAGATAAGAACATAAGATGAGATTAAAAGATAAATGTTAAGAAGTTAAAAAGTTCTTATTTAGGAATTCAAGCATGAAAGAAAAAAGGAGGGCTAGATTTCGGGGATTAAAATGCATGAAAGAAAAAAGGAGGGCTAGATTTCAGGGATTAAAATGTTTGTTTCTATATTGGGTATCTTTATTGCTCTTCTGTTTGTTGTCTGTGTTTAGTTTATCTTTTTTTTCTTGATAGAATTTTGACTGCCATTTTAGGGTCTTTTATAAATCTTAGGAAGATAATTCCATATTCAGAGCAGGTTAGTCTTCTCACTAGACATACTATATATATTTTTTTAAGAAGAAATACATATATGAAGAAATATACATTACTTCTTATTCAGGATTACCATTAAAATTGCATTAATTTCATGAATTTATTATTCTAGTTTTTATAATATTCCCATTTAAATTTATAGGAAAGAATTGAAATACTTAAGTGTGATAAAATGTACAGGATAAATAAGTTATTATTTAACATTTGATAAGTATTCCATTCTTAAAATTCCTCAAGATCATCACTACAAAAATTCAAATGAATTAAGCAGAGCCTATATCATTATTACTATATATGTTACTAAATTCCTGTCAAATGAACTTCTATTTTATTATTTTTTAACAGCTTTATTATCATCTGAAGTAAAGGAATTTATATACTGAGATTTGAAATATGTCTTATATCCACAAATGGAGAAAACTTTCATGAGTGCATTTCTTAACTACTGCAAATGTAAGAATAATATTCTTACCAATAGCTTAACAACTAAAACTGTCTGGTTGATTTCTAAAAATGGTTAAATCCTGAGGAGTTTTTCCATTACACCTGTGGTTTCAAATCCAGTTAGCACACATCTAAGGACCATATCCACAGAAGAAGAAATAAATCCTTTGCTCAAATAAATGATTGTTCTGGGGAGGAAATGACTAATAACCTGACTAAATTTCACTGTTGGGAACTCTGACTTCCTACTGTTGATAATACTGATCAGTCAATGCCCCCTTAATCTTCAATACATTGAAATATTGCTAAGTATGTTTATAGCTACACAACAGATGAATGCAGGTGTCATTTTATTGAACTGACTTTTTCTTGTTATATTTGCATTATTGTAGCTGTAAATTGAACAGTGTTAAAATATTATGAAAGCACTGTAGAATTTAAACAAATCACTAAGTAAACAACGTACTAGTGTGACATCACCTAGCAGATCAACCCAAGTGCAGTTTCTAACGTCCTGTTGGATTTTTTCCAGGAGCTACTGAAGAATCATCAACCACTCTCCTTCCAATATAATTGACTATTCTTAAAGACCTTTTCAAGGACCTCTTGTGTATCCACTTAGTCTGATTGCATGTACACTCTTAAAATTGTTTACTTGTGTGATGGTCACGGTAACATTGAAACACTGAGGATGGTAAAGTTCTTCCAAAGAAAGGTATCGTTGTGGCATCCATTCAAATATATTGTTTCACAGGGATGTATTTTGAGAAAGGGCAGATGGTAGCATTTCCCAGAACATCTGTTACCCATCATTCTTTCACAGAGCAACCCAGATGCTGTTGACAACTTGTATGTAAATCATGCTGACAATTTGTTCAGTGTCTTTCCTGCTGAGACTGAGGTTGTCCTGGTCATACCATTTATCAGATATAGGAAATTCTGTAATCCCATAAGAACAGTTTTAGCTGCACTGGAGAACAATAACAGTCATTAAATCATTGGAAAAATTTATCTGCCTTGAAGTTATCTCCATATTACAGCAAGGATTTCCTACCTCAACTTTATTAGTTTTATCTGAAAGTGTGCACTAGATACCAAATGGTTTTCAGAAAAGGAAAATACCAAATTGCTTCCTAATGCTTTTCCTTAACTTCTATTATTATTTGTTAGGGCCAATCATTTCTTTAACCTTGCATTTTAAAATTACTTTTATGTCAGAGAAATGACATATAGGGAGGAAATTATGCATGCTCTGCTATATAAATGTCAGATTTTTTAGTTTGCAAATGTCTGCAACAAAATATTCACAGTATAGAAGTTGATTTACAATCCATTTCAGCTTATAATCTATCTTATTCTAATTTACCTTGCATCGGAGTGCATTTTTCACATTGTTGAAAGAAAACAAAAAGAAAAAATAAGCATTTTTTAAAATTAACATACCTATACAGAGGGAAAATTAAAACCATTGACATTTATTAAATGATTGTTGCTTTTCTGAACAAAATTAACTAGATCATAATACAAGTTGTAAAGTGGGAAAATGCACAAATAAATTTTAAAATATCTGTATCAAGGCAGTATATGAAAGATGAACTGTCTGTTAAAATAATAAATATTAAAAATTAAAACTGGTGAAGTTAAAATAATAAAAATTTGCACATGAAGCATCCACTTAATTTTTAAAAGTAAAGCCAACCAGCTTTACTCTGGGATATTGATTTATCTGTTTGATTATAATAGGTTTAATTGCAAGTGTTTTTGTAACATAACTAAAAACATAATTATTAGATTGACACTGAATCTTAGTAAAATGGACAATAAGCTCTGGGCAGGAACATAATTTTTGCACTATAAAAAGAGGTAAAGATAGTTTCAGATAGTTTGTTTTCAAGACGCTAGCTACTATAAATTATAACTGTTTTTAGACTACAAACAATGTTAAATCTCAATTGTATTTAAGCTCAAGGCTTTCAGCCCCATAACTCAAAACAAACTAATCTATGTAAAATGTTATAGAATTTTAACCAATGTCAGTAGTGGGATGTTTTAAAAAGAGAAAGCTTCAGCTGAAAGTAAGGAAAGGAGGGAGGGATAACAGGTATGCCACGTGTCTTTTATATAAGACTGTGGGTGCATAGATGGTAAGAAGGGGATGTTGGCATACATCTGAGGTGGTATAAACATATTACCCTAAATTATATGAAGCATTGTAAATAATACTACCTCAGTAAAGGGGAAATAATTAATTACAAGGATATGAAAACCAAGATTAATAAAGGGTTTTAGTAGTAAAAGATTCCCCAGGTATACTTCTTTTATTTGTTTTTATTTTTGATTTTTGAGACTGTTCTCACTATTTTTGCCTGTGGAACCACAGGCTCACATTGCCTGTGGTACCACAGACTCAAGCAATCCCCAGCCTCAGCTTCCCAGATAGTTAAGATTACAGGTGCACACCACAATGCCCAGCTATTTTTGGGGAACTAGTTCTCACTGTGTTGCCCCAGATGTGACTCAAACCACAATCCCCAGACCCTTCCATAAGCTGTCATGTACAGTCATGCACCACCACCCGGCTACTTTTTTGTTTTGTACATGCTAGAATTGGTACATGTGTATAACATCTGGAAAGAATGTTATCACACATCATTTGTGAAATAAATATTAAAGATATGATAAAGTTTGGTTGAACAAATCCATATATACTTGTATTTTTAAATTAGTTGTTATATTTATAACAATTTCAATTTCCTTTAAAAGTCATAAGGATTATAGCATCAATTAAAGCATTTTATTAAGTTTTTTTTTAATGTGTTTTCACATAATGTGGTCAATTATTTATTTATATTGCTATGGTTACAGAGTTAAAAAGCACCAAATTTGAGACTCATTTAGCTTTTTCTTAATCAGATAACTTCAAAGCAAGAAAATCTCTGGGCATTGAGGAAGATCACATTGTACAAAATTATTTTGACCTGAAACTTTTGATTTAAGATGAATTTCTTCCAGATTCTACTACATGCCTGCTGAAACTCATCAGGGTTTTCTAATAACTGGTAGATTTCATAAAGTTCAAACTGAATGACCAAACCTTCTGATTTGACCAAGATATGATCAAATATATGTCATGGATATATTTCTGAATAAATAATTTGCCCATTCTTTACAACATGCTCACCATTGAGTATCAAATTATATGACCTCACTATATACTAGCTATTCTAATATATGGTGTTGAAGAAACAAATATCAATGCCAATTAATATTTGGAAATGTTTTGAAGTAGTCTAGTTCCTCATCCAGAGTGTTTGGGTGAATTTCCCCACAAGAGATTTCAGTGATTCATTGATAAATAGCTTTAAAAGGATCTGTAGCTTTAAAAGCAACTATACTTAGGTGAGGGTTCCAGCCCCACAATGAACTACTTCCAGTTGCCAAGAAATCACACCTGGGAGATAGGGAGGGGCTGTCTTTACCAGACTAAGTTTTACCAGCCCAAGGACATCCAACTTGTGCTGTTGAGATTCCACACCCCAGAAGCCCAGAAGTGCCAATGCCACTGCATGGCACCATTGCAGACTAAAGAACCAAGGATACTCATTATCCAACAATGTCAAGACACCCCAGTTTAAAAGGTTTATAGACAAGTCCTAGACACACCACTAAATAAAACCACCTGCTGAGGGACATTGAAAAATATTTAAGACTCATCAGTCTAAAAGAGGAGAAACAATGAAAAAAGACAGACAATACAATAGATACCATATCTACTCACCACATCCATTCTCTGAATAGGAACTTATTCCCCCAAATAGTCAACTGAAACAGGATATAACCACCACAGAAGAAAAAGCACAAAGGCAAACTTAACCACAAATTGGTAGGCTTTACCATACCATCGAATACTAGACCAATAGTTACTCAATATGTGGAGCAAGCCTGAAGAGAAAACACAGGAAGGAAGAATACGAATACTTAAGCAAGTCCTAAGGAAAATAACTCACCACCAAAGGATAAACAATCTACAGAAAACAACATGGATAACATGGAAGAAATGCTCTCTATGTTAGACAAAGAATTCAGAATCAATGTGGTAAAAGCACTCAGAGTTCAGAGGGGGAAAAAAAAAGAAAGCAAGAGTTAGCTTTAAACAAACTAAAAGCAGTAGAAAAACATATAGAAAAGAATGCAGCAAAATGACTAATATCATTGATGAACAGAAGAATGAAATTGAAACCCTAAATAAGAAGCTTCAGGAGATACAGGTTATAAGAGGAGCAATAGAAGAGCTCAAAAATACAGGGAAAAGCCATGAAAGCAGATTAGAAGAAATAGAAGAACAAATCAGCACACTAGAAGATGCAGAAGTAGAAAGAATGAAGAAAGAGAAAGAGAAAAAGTAAGAAGACAGAAGAAAAAAATCAGAGATCTGTCAGATACCCTGAAGAAAGCAAATATAAGAGTTTTGGGAATCCCAGAAGGAGAAGAGAAAGACATAGGATCTGAAAGGCTTTTCAATGAAATAATGGAGGAGAATTTCTCAAATCTGAAGAAATGAAAATAGACATACAGGAAGCAAAAAGGACCCCAAACTAACAATGAAAGAAGAAACATAGCAAGACACATCATAGTAAAAATTTCAAGAGCCAAAGATAAATAAAAATTTTGAGAGTATCATGAGAGAGGAAGCAGGTAAACTACAAAGGAAAACCTATTAGACTGATCTCAGATTTCTCAGAAGAGACACTCCAAGCAAGAAGAGAATGGGGCCACATCTTCAAAACACTCCCAGATAAAAAGTGCCAATCAAAAATACCCGGTAAAACTCTCCTTCCTTTGTGAAGGAAAAATTAGAAACTTCTCAGACAGACAAATGCTCCAGAAATTTGCTACCACAAAACTCCCACTCTAAGAACTACTGCAAGAAGCCCTAAGACCGAAACCCATAGAAGAATAAAAACAAAGGAAAAAAAAAAAAAGAAGGAAACTAAAACAGATCCCCCAAAGACTAGGAATCCAATGTTAGAACCTCAAACATCAATAATTACTCTAAATGTCAATGGGCTAAATTCATCAATCAAAAGACAAAGAGTTGCAGATTGTACTAAAAGATCTACCCAACGTTCTGCTGCCTCCAAGAAACATATCTGATCCCAAAAGATAAGCATAGATTGTAGGTAAAAGGATGGAAAGCAATTCAACAAGCAAATGTCCTCCAAAAAAAAAAAAAAAAAAGGCAGGGTTAGTCATTCTTATAGTAGACAAAGCAGATTTCAAAATAGAAAAGTGACAAAGGATAAAGAAGATCACTACCTAATGGTTCAAGGGTCACCCAACCGAAACGACTTAACAATTATCAACATATATTCACCAAATGAGGGTACACCAAGAGTGATAAGACAGCTACTAAAAAAACTGAAAACAAATATTGTTGAAAATTCATATGTAATAGGAGACTTCAACACCCCACTCTCAACAAAGGACAGGTCACAAAAACAACAGCTACACAAGGACACAAAAGACTTAAAAGAAGACCTAGACAAATGTACCTAATATATATCTAAGAACACTACACCCACAAGGAAAAGAACACCTTCTTCTCAAATACACATGGATCATTCTCTAAAATTGAACACATATTAGGCCATAAGGCAAACATGAATAAAATCATAAAGATTAAAATAATGCCAACTTTTTCCCCGACCATAAAGGTATCAAACTAGAAATCAACAATGAAAAGAAAGCAAGAAGAGTACCAAAAACTTGGAGACTGAACAATATGATACTAAATGACGAATGGGTAATTGAAGAAATTAAAACTTATTTCGAAACAAATTACAAATAAGACACAACATTCCAAAATGTCTGGGATCAAGCAAAAGCATATCTAAGAGGAAGGTTCATAGCAATACAGGCCCATATCAAAACCAAGAAACTAACCAAAGAAATAACCTAATTTACCAACTCAAAAAATTAGAAAAAGCAACAAAAACCCCCAAAACCCAGCAGAAGACAAGAAATGACAAAAATAAAGAAGAAATAAATAACCTAAAAACCAAAAAGACTATTCAGAAATGAACAAAGCCAAAAGCTGGTTCTTTGAAAAAATAAATAAAATTGATAAACCCCTTGCAAAGCTCACAAAGGAAAGCAAGAGAAAATTCAAATAAACAGGATCACAAATGAAAGAGGAGAAATTACACAGACACAAAAGAAATCCAAAGGATAATAAGAGATTACTATAAACAGCTATACGGAAATAAATACAAGAACCTGGATAAGAGGGACAGAATCTTAGAAAGATACAACTACCCAAAATTGAACAAGGAAGATATAGAGAACTTAAATAAACCAATCACAAGCAGCAAAATTGAAGCAGTCATCAAAACTCTGCTAAAAACAAAAGCTCAGGACCTGATGGCTTCACAAATGAATTCTACCAGACATTCAAAGATGAAATGATGTCTGCACTACTGAAACTTTTCCAGAAAATTGAGAAAAAAGGAAAACTTCCAAACATATTCTATGAAGCAAACATCACATTCATATCAAAACCAAATAAGGACTACACCAAAACAAACAAAAATGAAAAAATCTACAGACCAATTTCCCTAAAATCATGGATGCAAAAATTTTAAACCAAATCCTGGCAAATCCAATCCAAAGATGCATAAGAAGCATTATTCACCATGACTAAGTGGGATTTATCCCAGGGGCACAAAGATGGTTCAACAGCAGGAAATCAATTAACAAAATACACCACATCAACAAAGAGAAAAACAAAAACCAAATGATCATGCCAATAGACGCAGAAAATGCATTCTACAAACTCTAGCATCTATTCATGATAGAAGCCCTTGAAAAATTGGGTATTAAAGGAATATACCTCAACATAATAAAAGCCATCTATGTAAAACAAATGGCAAACATCATCCTAAATGCAGAAAAACTAAAATCATTTCAATTAAGATCTGGAAACAGGCAAGGATGCCCACTCTCTCCACTACTTTTTAACATTGTACTGGAAGTTCTAGCTAGGGCAATAAGACAAGAGAGAGACATAAAATGGATACAAATAGGAACTGAAGCTGTCATTATATGCTGATGGCATGATTCTCTATATATATAACACCATCCAAAAAAAAAAAAAAAC
>PVHY01008655.1:0-60407 GCA_004024945.1 Uropsilus gracilis
ATGCGCAGGGAGCCCCCCCGGAAGCGGAAGTTCCTCTTGAGGTGGTTCAGCATGGGGTTCCTGGTCCTGAAGGCGCTCAGCTGGAACTCGCTGTGGAGCGAGTCGCTGTACTGGGCCAGGCCCACGCGGTACTTGCCGGCCTCTATGGGGAGAGTGTTGAGCATCCTGCTGATGAAGGCTCTCACGTGAGGGAAAGACTGGACGCCCAGGCGGTCAGAGCTGTCCACCAGAAACACCACGTCTGCGTACTCGGGGCCTGCAAACCCCACACGGAGAGACAAACAGAGCCAACATTATAAAGGGTAAAACCACCGTATCCAATGGCAACCGCATAGGAGAACGGACTTTCCTTTTTCATCTGGATCTTGAATACCTTACCAAAGAACTGAAAAGAGCCCGGAGTGATCTATTCTCTCAAGAAAGATTTGTTCCTTGAGCTGATTTTTAAATAAACCTTCTCATTGGAATAGATTCCAAAATTGTGTGCAAGGGGTCAGTTCATTAGACATAAAGATAGAGAAGTTTTTAAAAATCGTGGGTTCTTATACCTTTGGTGGAAAATGTCTCCACTTTCTGCCTCCCCCCGCCCCCGCCCCCCCGAATTTGATCTCAATTTGCAAACATTTTAATTGAGACCCAAACGGCTTTAAATGTGCTTGAATGGAAAAAACCTAAAGATAGTATTTCATTGGGTTTCTCATTTAAACATTGCAGTAATTGCTCTAATCAACCACAAACATATCAGTTTTATATTCCAAAAGTGCCAAGTTGATGTAGGTCAATGTATTAAAATCATAAAAGTGTGCAATTGTCTTTATTTTAAAGTTATTTACTAATATTTTTTTTATGAATCATATAAGCCTTATAGTTAGTAAATTTATCCTCACATATATAAAAATGTTAGGACTAGTGTATCTTAAGCTTAGAACAGGGAGAAAAAGGAGCCCTCTTACACTGTTGGTGGGAATATAGACTGATCCAGTCCTTATGAAATACAGAATCGAGGTCTGTGAAAATATTAAAAATGGATTTACCACTTGACAGAGCAGTTCCATTCCTAGGCATCGACCCTAAGAATGCAAAACTCCTAATTCAGAGGAATATGTGTACTCCTATGTTCATTGCAGCACTATTTACAATCGATAAGCTACTGAAAACAACTTATGCACCCAGTGATCAGTGATGAATGAGTGGACTAAGAAGATATGGCATATATACACAACAGAATACTACTCAGTTATGTGGTAAAAAAAAGATGAAATCTTGCCATTTGCAACAACATGAACTAGACGGGATGATGCTAAGGGGAATAAGTCAGGAGGAGAAAATGTATTCACTCATGTGGAATACAAGGAAAGCAAACACAAAGCTTAAGTAAAATCAATCCTTGAAATCTGACAGCAGGATTGGATGGGGAGTGAGGGAGTACATGTGGGTGGGGATCCAATGCTGGAGGATTCTTGGTGCTTTGGCAGTAGGTGTGGCAACATACATCTGAAGAGATGGGGCTATATCCCTAAATCATACAGAATGCTGTGATTTAGCGTTACTTCATTGAGAAAACAGAAATTTTAAAAAAATGAGTGGAGCAACGTTTTCCTCTAAAAAAGTTAAAATTAACAAGCTGGCAGCAGAACTAAAGCATAAAGCAAAATTGGGGGAGGTCAGGGGAGGTATGGGCAGAGGGGAACTAAAGCATAAAGCAAAATTGGGGGAGGTCAGGGGAGGTATGGGCAGAGGGGATCAGGTGGCAGTTCATGGGTGACAGAGTGGTGGGAGAGCCTTGGGGTAGAAACAATATAAAAAATACATATGTAATTAACAGGAAAAAAGTTTAAAAAAAAAACAACCAACCATTTTCCTCTGAGGGAAGCCTGGAACCTCTATAAGAATATCAGGGGAGGCCTGCCCAGAGAAGCTTGACTTGTGACCAAAAGTGACCTATCCATTTATGAATAAATCCCTCATTTTTGGTGGGGAAAATGTAGATTTCATCCCTGTATCTGGATGATGGAAGATTCTAGAAAGATCATTGTAGCTCCTTAAAAAGCCAAACAGACTCAGTGAGACACTACAGAGACACACTGGAGTGGCAGTCTAGTTTTCCTCTTTGGGCAATTTGCTTCCCAGGTCAGAGTTCTTGAGGTAGTTGTAAAAAGTCAACCTACATGGTTCTAGACATCAGTTATTCAAGGTGCAGAGGCAGTGAGGGTCAGACCAGTCTTGATTCTCAGTCCATGGGATGTAGATTGCTGACAGATAGTACACAGCTATGGAATTTTTTCTTCAGGGTCAAAGCACTTTCTTTACAATCAACACACAGTTTAAATTAGAGGAACATCTGGAGGATGCTTAACCATGACACACATTGCAAAAACACATTAGGATGAGCCATTCCAAATGTTCCAGGCCCAAACCTAATATTGAAAAATAGAATTTTCATGTAACCTCCCAGAAGACCTAAAAGAAGTTGACACTGAGGGCAGAATAACAATTCCCATTTCTTATTATTGCTACCAAGGAATAATGTCCAGAAACAAATTATCTTCAAAGGATTATGAGGTGACATTGGAACAGAAAATTGAGCTACCATCCTCTACCCAACCTACAGTAAAACAAAATTCTAGTGTTTAAGTAGGTCAAACTCATATATTATCTATTTTATATATGGGAACGAAAGAATGTTTTCCATTTTTTTTTCCTTACCAGAATCTTGGTTTGCAGCAAATTGGGAACAAATTGTTACAAGGAACAAAATCAGCAGCATTTTCATTTTATGATGTGAAAAATGTCCAAGTTGAAACCTGAAAAGGCAAATTACAAACAGCTAAAACTGTTGTGGAGATTATTTGGAATTAAGAGCCACAAGCTTAAGAACACACAAAATTATATAATGGGGTACAGCAGAGAACAAGGGATTCTGAGGTTCTCTGACTTTTCAATCTGTCAAGCACCTCAGAGAAAAGTGAATCCATTCCATAGACTTAGGAAGTTTCTTATGGTCCCCAGGCCCTGTATAAACACAAGAGTTTGGACTGTCAACAGAAGTAGTCACACACATTCTAGTTCCAATAGTATTGTGTGTTCTTAATAATCATTCTCTTTGTAGCCTAGTGTCAATCCCCGTCTACTCGTTGCCAAGACAATTCTGAGTTCTTGGTTAGGAAAGAGTGTAGTACCCATTCTGCTATTTCTCAGAGAACATGGAGATGCATTTCATATTTGGGTGGTATCTCTACATGTGGTAAAAACTTTTTTCCTGCACAATTAGAAGGATAATGGATTTCCTTTAACCTTATAATTGAGAGAAGATGTTAAAAAAAATAAGCAGTGACTCCACAGTCCACCAGTGACATCCACCATTTTGCTTCCAACTACCCAGAGCTGCATAGGAAGGGATCTTCCAATCCCAGGGTGAGTGGAAGCATTTCCACCACCCTCCAGGATTCACTTCATAGGATGAAATAGGATGTCACAGACGTTGAACACTGATATTTAAACGAGGCAGGTTGGACTCATTTATTCATTTGTCATCGCTGACTAAGGAAAGAACTGGTTCATGTTAATAAGCAAGCATTTAATTCTCAAATATATTTGTGATATACCATCTTCCATCTTGTGAGGCTCAAGGTTTCACAGCATTTCACTCTCAAGTTCCTCACTTACTCTCTATCAGTCCTCTGAGATTCTGGAATTTTGGACTCTGTTTTGTTCTTTGATAAGTCATCTAAATGATATGAATTTTCAGGCTGTAAGTCAACTTATTTTTTGATTCTATTTTATCATCAGGGAAATGAAAGAACCTTTACGGGGTTATTTTTAATCCAGTCTTCTCATTTTAGAGAAGCTCTAATGCCATTATTGGCCAAAGTGAAAACCAAGTCATACCACCTGTACAAATATTCTACGCAGGCACAGAAAAATAACAAATTTCACCATTTTTAATATGTACCGGGCTCTAAGCTTTGTTTTCATGCTCCTATTTGATACTGATACCAAACCTAGAAGTAGATGTTATTTTTTTCTGTTTTGCAGAGAAGGAAACATATCCACTCAGGAAGTAACTAAAGCTCATTAATAACATGAGGCAGTTGAGATAGCCCACACATCTGATTCTAAAACCCCCACTTTCAAAGGCAGTCAATCTATATGCCAAATAATATTCTGGATACAAAAAGTGTCCCTAAATTTGTTTTAGGTGTTTTTTCGGAGAATAGTAGATATTGGTCCTTGTTTTCATGTCTTTTAATTTTCAAAACCAGGATGTAATTTTCAAAACTTTTCCCCCTGCTTCCAGTATAGTTTTATAAACAAGTGCTGTCTTAAGGAGTTATGAGAGATTAAAGAGAAGACAATGACAATTGCTGCCAAGGTATCCAGCAGTCAAGATGGATGAAATTGGTACTGACTGAAAGTGAAGCACCTGGATAGAACAAGTGGGATGAGACAAGTCCATAGTAGTTCCAGAGCAGTGTCTGGAAATTTTCCAGTGTAGATGATCAGTACTTCTGGCACACTGAAAGTTGAGTCCTTTGGGTTAGCATCTTGGGGAACAATTTTCTCTCAACCTTTGAATGGAATACAAAATCTAGGATGCTGTATGAATGTTCAATGGGGAAACCCAGTGAAAAGTTCTGAAGAGTTCATCTGCCTTGACGTCTGTAGAGTGGAGTAGGGGGCATGGTATGTGCTAGGTCTAAACCTCCAAGTTCATGGTAAGTTTGGATTCACTTTTACCACATCCAAACATGGGTGAAGTACCTAAAATCTATAAGTAATCCTACCTCTAGGGACGACTAGGGTTCATAGTACTTAACATTTAAATATAACACTAAACATAAGCTTTTGAAGACCCCAAAGACCTCCAGGGAGAATCAAGAGCTATTTAAAGTAGCAACAGAAAATTTAAATTCATAGTGTTCTTTACCTCTCTATCTTAATTTAACAACAATGAGATTGATTGCCTCTCATAGGAACACTCAAAGGTAGGGGTCTCTCTAATCTGAATTTTGTTGCACTCTATTCATGCTGAATCAAGCAAGCTGAAGCTTGCTTTTTTGGGTGTCAAATTATATAAAAAGTCTTTTTAGAAATCTGGATCTCCATAAACTTTCTGTGGAGAGGGTTGAATGTTTCTAATTTCAACTACAGCTGCAAGAGCAGCACAGCTACCCAACCCTTGGCCTGAAATCAGAATGTTCAGAACTTGCGCAACACCCCTCTTGGGGTTATTATGAACCAGAGGTTTCAGAAAGACTTCCACTCCATGGAAGCCTATTCATAGTCCAGGACATGTCTTTGAAAAAAATATGAAAAGTCCAAAAGGATAGAAAAGTGATTTTAGCAGAACTAAGTACCATTTTTTTTCCCTTTAGAATCAGCATGCAGTGTATGTCATTTCTAAGCACTGATTTTATTTTTCTTCAGTAAAAAGAATATTGTCAGCTGTTACATTGTAAGAGACAACACTGAGTCTGGGCCATGGTTCAAGATACGTAGTTGTTTGCTTATTTAACTGGCTTCTTCAATATTTTCCTTTCTTGGGCTGTTCTTAGAAGTCAAAAGGTAGAAAGAAAAATATTCAAAGTCAGATTTAAATTGTAACAATTTGTATGCTCCATCAATACCCCTGCTGGGTATTTACCCAAAGAACATGAACATTAATGCAAAAAACTCACACTCTCCTCCTGTGTTTACAGCAGTGATGCCTACGGTTGCCAAGTCAACGAAGCAATGGAAGTGCCCCCTTACAGATGACTGGATAAAGAAATTGTGGGGTGTACATTCAATGGACCACGGCTCCGATATTAAAAGGGTGAAATGGTGCCCTTTGGAGCAAAATGGATGAAATCTTGAGATGTTCCTGTTAAGTGAAATCAGAAAGTGAAAGGCAGCTATCAGATGGTTTTACTTATCAGTGGACTATGAACAGCCAGAAACTTATACTCCCAAAGAGTGAAAACGATTCTTAGAACTGATGAAGAATATACTGGTTACCAGTGGGAACAGAGGGGAGAAGGAAGGGATGAAGGAGGACGGAGTCATGGCGGGAAGGGGCATGGGCAATTGGTGGAGGGTGCATGAAGCATGTGCTCCTCTGGAGAATTAAAAATATGACCCCAATGCATACCGATGGGTAAATGACTGGTAATAATAACCACCACCACAATGATAATAGAGTCCTGGTGGGAGTATAAACCCTTGACACACAGACACCAAGTAAATATTGAATCAATGATGGTGACTATAAACAAGCACTCTTATGACGTGTATAAATGAAAAGGTTTAGTATAAATCCCACACTCTCTTCCAACTGTATTCTCTTGAACCATAGAAAGAAACTCTTTGTTGATCACATTTGAACTAGGCCTTGCAGGTAGCCTGGCTTCTTGGTAAATTAAACACTGTGTGTGTGTGTGTTGAACACCACCTAACTCAGTGGAACAGGCACAGACTAGGTCTTGGGATCTGGGATCTATTCCTTCCCAACAGCTCCTGAACTGTTGTGTGAACTTATATACCACCACCTCCTTCTGCAGGTTTCTAGTGTGAAGCACAGTGGGCTATACCCTCTTCGGATCTGAGCAACTCTCCATATTAATAGTTGCCTGATCTGAAGAACACTACTGGAAGGAAAACACAAATTTAGCCTAGCGCATGTCAAAATACTGAGCACATATTTTGAGACTGTTCCAAATAGGAAACTGCCCTTTTTCATCCCCTTCCTGTGGAATGTGGAAACAAGTAGAGAGATGGAGCTTCAGATAAGAGGAACACCCCCTATCGCTCTAGCCTCCTCCGGCACACAAGAGGGTGGGCAACAGCATGTCTCTCACCTGTAACCCAGCTTCCTAACCTCTTTGACATGTCCCAAGAGACACATGACCTATAAGTAAGGACTGTTGCCCCCATAGGTAGATTCTGTCATCATGCATCCCCGCATCCTCCCTACTGCATGTCACGTACGCTTTGCTACTTCCTCATGACATCATTGTAACATTTCCTTGTTGGGGTATACAAGGAGCATCACAACTTCATTAAAGTTGGACCTGGACATGCTTCCCAGGATCCCCGTGCTGTGGGCTGGCCTCACAGATCGCTATCAGTCTCTTCTGCCTCATTTTCTTCTTCATTCCACATGCGACTCCTAATACTTCCCTGCTCCATGCAGGTCCTCAGTTGGAGGGGCCAGTAGTAACAAGAGGAAGAGTATGCCATGACCCTTTCTGAGCCCTAATTATTGGAAACCTACATGAACATCATGGGGATGAAATTTCAATAACTCAAATCCATGAGCAACCAAGTGTCCAATGCAGACATTAGAAAAAGTGCAGAATAAATTCAAAAGAAATAGAGTTACTAAAAATATGTAGGAATCAGTTAACTAAAAAAGATAAAATGAAGAAATTTAAACTTTACCTCAGGTGTGTGAGGGACAGAAAGAGAAATAACTGCAGTAATAAACAAAGGTGACATAATTACTGATAAAGCAAAGGTTTTTATAAAAAATTGAAGCAAAATAAAAAATATACACATAAAGAAAATATTAGACATAGGTAGTTTTAATGGCAAGTTCCACCTAACTTTCAAAAATCAGATTATTCGAATCTTTTATTTACTATTTCAGAGTCTTAAAAGAGGAAAAAACATCAGTCACTTAATCTTGGAGGGGGGGGGCAGAGTAATCTTGCTATGAAAAGTAGATAAAATATGAGAAAGAGAAATTATAGGGCATTTTACTTTTTAGTATAAATATAAAAAAATCCTAAACATAACACTAGCAAATCAAGGATAATATCTATAAAAAAAGACATATCACTATCAAATTGGGTTTTATCTCAGGAATACAAAATGTTTTAAAGTTACAAAAACACATTAAAATGACAACTCACAGATTAAGATCAAGGGAGTCAGACTACAAATTATCAAAAAATCAAAAAAAAAAAAACTAAAAAAGCCATGACTAAAAAAGCTAACAAATCGAAGAAAACTTAGTCTGACAACTGATACATTTAAAAAATCTACACTAGATAGCATAATCATGGGGAAATATTAAAGGTATCCTCTTATCCTCTTTAAAATCAGGAAGATACCATCTTACACCAGTAAGAATGGCCCACATTAAAAAAAAAATGGGTGACAACAAGTGCTGGTGTGGATGTGGAGAGACAGGAACACTCTTACACTGCTGGTGGAAATGCAGACTGGTGCAGCCACTATGAAAAACTGTGTGGAGGACCTTCAAACTATTGAAAGTGAAACTACCATTTGATCTAGCAATCCCTCTTCTGGGAATCTACCCAAAGGAGACCTCAATACTTATACAAAGGGACACCTGCACTCAGATGTTTATGGTAGCACTATTTATAATGGCAAGGACATGGAAACAACCCAAATGTCCCAAAATGGATGAATGGATGAAAAAGATGTGGTATATATACACAATGGAGTATTACTCATCAATTAAAAACGATAAATTTGATGAATTTGAGATAAATGGATATACCTAGAAGAAATCATACTAGCAGAAACGAGTCAGAAAGAAAAAGACAGAAACCAAATGCTTTCACTAACATATGGGACATAGGAAAAACAAAGGCTAAGAGGAAAAGTCAAAAGAAGCTAACAACCAAACTAAAGTACACAATTTGGGGGGAAGGGGTGAAGAGGGTGGAAATGGTCAGGGAGGGGAAGTGGTGGGTGAACCCTGGGGAATACAAAGATGTGAAATATAATCCATAATTTATTAAAAATAAATAAAATAAGGAAGGAGGTCTTTCTCAGATTACTTTGGCTACAAAGGGCCTTCTATACATTTTAGGATTGTTCTATTTCATAGATACACTATAGAGAATGAACTTTGATAGAATTGCGTTAGATCTGTACATTACTTTGGTTAAAATGGACATTTAGTACTATCCATCCTTTCAATTCATTAGCATGGAATATCCACGTGTATCTTGTTTACTTTATCAAGCCATGTGGTTTTCAATGTACAGGTTTTTCACCCCCTTAGATTTATTCCTGTGTATCTATTTTATGCAATTATGAGACTCAGCGTTCTGAGTCCAGGGGTTTTCCCACGACATCATATTTCTTTCCTTGAAGTAAAACCTTGCAAGCTATCTAGTTTTCAGTGGATGAAGACATTTCATCTAATATGTTAGAATGTACTAAGGAATCTACATTTATAATTCTTTTTACTGGAAATTGAGTCGTCTTTCTCAATGACTGGGTCTCAACCACTGTGAGTTTCTGCTGTGCAGAGCTGAGCTCATTAGGTTTGAATAGAGGTGCCTCATCTGCAAGTTGCTGGGCTTTTTTTTTTCTTTTGAGGCAGCCATACTGACACAATTCATAAAAGCCAAAAATGACATCAGCTAGTCTGATAACTGTCCAGCAATACTCAGAAGGCCCCAGAGGTGATTAAATATCTTGGGTCACTTATAAAATATTTTTTCATTGGAGTTAATCAAAAGCATACATGGCTTACAATGGCAGGAAGTAGAAATTAGTCTAACTTGTCTCGAATATTCTGATAGCCCAAGGTTTATATTCAACAAATGTCTAGTTGTTTTCCTTCCAAATATCAGGCTGTAAAAGCAGTAGATAACTAAAAGAGATTCAGACACAGAGGAGTATGCTGAAGTTGACAGTTTTTTATTATCATCTCTCAAAAGTGTTTTGCCCTTGCATTGTACAAGTGGAGAGTAACTCATAAGATGCCCAATTTAACTGACTACATCTGGAGGACAGTTCCCCAAAGTGAATGATAACTTCTAATACATATTGAGCACTGAATAAATGTCAGGCATTGCTGTAAGGGACATACTTAATCTTCTCAAGAGTTCAATGAATGTCAAATAATAATCCCATTCACCAGATGAGACTGAATCAGAGAATGAAGTAGTTTGCTAAGGCACAAAGCCATTAACTAATAGATCAACTTATCAATCAAAGGTGAACATTGTGTCCCCAACTGTGCTTGCCTATGTTGAGGGACATAGATCTAAAATATCATTGTTGAGCAATACACAAAATAGTTAAAGGACAATGAGCTGTCAAATTCTGCACATTTAACTAGAACTGCCAGCTCAGCAAACAGTACCCGTACTACACCAAGTCGCCCAGGCTGGAAACATGGAAGTAACCCTTGATTCTGTCTTTCTTACCCCGAAACAAGTAATTATCAGTTTTATTTCAAAAAATAAATCTGAGCACCAGTTATTTCTCAACAACTGTTTTACTTCTATCCTTGTCGAAGACATTATTATCTTAACCTCCTAACTAGTCTCCTTGCTCCCATGCTCGCCCAGTCAGATTCTTGTAGAGTGCTTTGTTTTAAGCTAAAGGAAAAGGTCATCATCCGTGGATTCGCTGACTTTGTCTCCTTTTTATTCCACCTCTGACCTCTCCAGTTTATTCAATCTTACATTTTCTTGAACCAGGCAAACTTGTTCCACCTCAGAGTCTGCATTTTCTGCTTCCTCACTTTACTTACACATCTGTTAAAATATCACTCTCGGCCGGGCACGGTGGCTCATGCTTGTAAGCTTCAGCCTATGAAGTGGCTGGGGCTAGGGATTGCGGTTCGAGTTCCGCCTGGGGCCCGTAGCAAGACCTAGTTCCAAAAAAATAGCTGGGCATGGTGGCGCGCGCCTGTCATCCCAGCTACCTGGGAAGCTGAGGCTGGGGATTGCTTGAGTCTGTGGTACCCCGGGCAACGAGAGCCTGAGGTTCCACTGGCAAAAATAGCAAGACCTAGTCTCAAAAAAAATAAAATAAAATATCACTCTCCTTCCACAGCCTCTGATTTGTACCCTGCTGAAAATCATTTCCCCTTACACTCCTTCCCCCATCTTCAATATTGTATTGACTTTGGGGGAAGAATCTTTTGGGGTGTTTTAAATAAAGTGTAATTTTAAAATATTTGCTAGCAATAACAATGGAGGGTAGGAGGGGAACAGTATTCAGGAAAAACACAGGTATGGAATTAAGGCTAAATCCTGATAGATCAAACAGAAGATTCCAAAAGCAACGTGATAAGTACAAAGCAAAATCACTATGACTTTGAAAGAAGTTGATAAGGAAGATTAAATAATAAAGTACAGATCATAATCGTATGAATGTTAAATACATCCACATGTTGAATGCTGACAGCACATAGAAATAAAAACAACCAAAGGAGCAATATATTTAACCAACAAAGATTAATATCCAGAATATATGAGCTATCACTCCAAATCAACAAACTCCTAAACAAATAGAAAAACAGACAAGGGATATGAGCAGGCAGCTCATCACCAAGGTCAAGAGACATACAAAGATATGTTATCTTATCAGCAAAAGGAAAGTGAATGATGACTCCAGACCCAGCCACCAGCTGACCAACACACCAACGAGGACCGCCAGCAGAGGCCAGCCAGCCCACAGGACCATGAGGCCAAGGCCTGAGGTCACAGCATCTTGGAGGGGTTTGTTTTGCAAAACTTGAAAACTGATACAGGAAGAGCAACTTTTTCTTAAATGCTAAGCTGCAGGTACCTGCCCGTCGCAGAAAGAGATCTACAGGTCAAGGGACTCACAGGTTCAGAGCCCTGGCGAGTCACTGTCTTATGCAAGGATGCATTCACCTACTCTGGTGCCACTAGCACCGCCCCCCACCGCCCGAATGCAAAATTTAGTCAACAGAGTCCTCAACCTCACAAGATGAGTCTGAGAGAGGTGACAGATCTAAGCGACGATGCAGATGGACAAGCCTGGGGGGTTGTGAGTGTACGAAACTAGAAAAGGGGCATCTGGAGACCAAGGCAGGGGTGGTGGGTAGGGGACTGAGTTGATTTTTCTGGAAGGAGACTACGTGCACCAGTTCTGAAAGACAGTATTGGGTCTCGAGCATGGGTGCTTCCTGAGGAATAAAAAATGTAGACAGAATGATTGACGAGAGCCATCATTTCCGGGAATGTGAAATCACTAGGCAAAATTGCATTGCCTGGCAACTGGCCCATGAGGTAATTTATATATTAATTCAGAAGGACACACAAAGGATCTGCCTACATTATTTTAAAAGCTATCAGAAGAAAATTAATTAAAATAAATTATAGCAAAATATGATAAGCAAATCCATGTCTTCTTTTGTTCATCATTTCCAAGGTCATCTTTCACCCTAATCCCCCTATGTACGTACCTTCTTTTGTATTGTCTTTTCTCTGACAAACCAAACAAATGGATGATTTTACCTTCTTTTTTTCTTTTTTTTTTGGAGGGGAGTAGAAAGATCCTTTTTTTAGAGTTGAACAATGTTTATACTTTTTAAGCACTCCATCAATTCCAATTTTCTGTCCTAGATATTAATACTGAAACTCAGGAAGGACAGTCTCAAGGTGACAAGCTGTGTCCCAAGATCACAAGCAGGATTTGGATTTGAATCTAAGGATCTCTCTGCTTAGCAGGCCTGCCCCTTCCTTTGAACAAAATACATGGCTGTGAGATGTGAAAACTGAAAGATGTACATAAGATGGGGAAGAAGGATGCGTGGGGTGCTCTTTCCGGCAGTGAGTTGTGAGCTGGATTTCAGAGAAGGATAAGCCATTCTGGCTGGGGGCCAGCATGGGGTCTCCAGCAGTGCAACCTGGTTTCCCTAGAGTGAACTAGGGAGAAAGGTCTCCCGCATTATTGTTGTTTACACCAACAGTTCTCAGCCACAATTTTTGTCCTTAGAGGAAATTTAGCAATGCCTGGAGGAGAACTTTTATTTTTATTGCTGGGGGAGGGGACAAATCCTTCCAGCATCCAGTGGGGAGAGATCAAGGATGTTGCTCAGAATATGAGCCAGGCCTCCACAACAAAGAATTATCAGAACCTGATTGTATAAACCAGGGTTCTCGATAGAGTATAGACATATGGCATGAATGTATATTACAGTATATTATATATCATCCACGCACACTAAATATATAGTTGACCATTATACATGGGTTTCCCTGTAAACAGATGATAAAACTTATGGTGCAGATGAATATAGTGCAGATCCTATAAATGTATTTTCTCTTATGATTTTAACATTTTCTCTAGCTTCCTTTGCTGTAAGAATACAGAATACGTATGTGTTCATCGGCTGCTTATGTTCTCATAAAGATGACTGGTCAAGAAGAGACTAATAGTTAAGCATGGGGAATCAGTAGTTAAGTTTGGGGAATCAAAATTAAACTCAGATTTTTGATGATACAGGAATCAAATTCCCTAACCCCCTCATTGTTCATGGGTCAACCACCTCTTCCTATACACCTATAACATTTAAATCAAAGGTAGAGAGTATATGGAGGCAGGTAAAGGGGAACTGACTCATGATGGTGGACACTGGAATATCTGACATCTCCAGGGCAGTATGAAAATTTTGGCAGGGGTTAAGTCACAATCTTCAGTCTGAAAGTCTTTCACTCTCAGCCTTCTCTGGTGAGACAGAGATTTTCATCCTTGTTTTAAAGACAGTAAAAGGATGTTTATTGTAGCACTAGTCACATAAACCAAGATATGGAAACAACCTAAATGCCCCCAAAGAGATGAATGGGTCAGAAAGTTGTGATCTATGTACACAATGGAATATTATTCATCAATCAAAAAGACAAACTTAGGTCATTTGCAGCAACATAGATGGTGCTAGAAGGAATCATGTTAGCGGAAATAAGTGAAATGCTGGGTGATCTCACTTATGTGAGGGATGTAGGGAAAACAAATGGAAAAAATATTTAAAACAGTCAACAGAACTGAGGCACAGAGCCAGAGAGGGGGTCAGGAGGGTAAAATCAGGGGAGGGATGGGGAGCACAAGCAGCGATTAAGATGGTTCATGGGTGATAAGGTAGTGGGAGAACCTTGGGGTAGACAATGATGTAAAATATACCTATGTATGTGCAATCAAATTTTTAAAAACTAAAAATAAATTCGGCAACTTAAAAAACATAATAAAATAAGAGTGAAGTTCCAAGTACTTAATGCTCCCACTGCTGCACTGCTAATTCTGATGAGTTAGCCTATCTGAGTACTTAGCTGTGAGCAGGTGGCAGGCCTGCTCTGCCGTGAGCACAAGGCGGTAGTTTACAGCATGAAACAAGAGCCAGGTTTTGAAGCTGAGCGTCTGGCTCCAGAACTAACATGCAGTCCTCACAAGAACCACCTGGAGGGCTAATCAAAACAAACTGTTGGTCCTACCCTCAGGACTCTGAATCAGATAGTCTAGATGAGCCCAGAGATTTGCATTTCTAACCACCTCTCAGATGCTTGTAATGTGAAACAATGATCGCTCTGCTCTGCCAGGGGTGAAGATGGGTAGGACTGGGCCACAGGGCATGCAAATTTCCCCAAGCCTCTGCTACAGGCCATGTACAAGTTCCCGTCACCAGTTCCCATGAGCAGAAGGATGGCGAGGTCCCTATTGCTCCTGGCAACTGCGAACACCAACTGAATGACACTAACCAGATAGAGTCAGGTGGCACTGGTTAAGGGCTCAGACCCAGAGACAAACCCTACTTCCCATCAGGTGCTGGGGACAAGTACCCCCCACTAAACGACTCTAACCCCACCTGATAAATGAGTATAAGCCAAAACTCTTTGAATTTGATTAGCTCACTAGAGCAGCTTCCAACATATAAAGATTTCACTTACTACATCACTGGTGAGTCATAAAAGGGTACACCTCAGGAGAAGCCAGATGGAGGAGCCCCAAGTCCAGGGGAAGGTGGGGAGCACCCCTGCTCCGTTCTACCTTAGCCACGCAGGTTCTCCAAGGCAGACCTCTGAGACCCCGGGCTGTTTACTTGGCTCTTATAGAGGACTCATTACGTAGACATGATGGACTAAGGTTCTGGTGATTGCCTCAGCCCAGAAGTCAGGGGGTGGGACTAAAGGCTTCCTCCAGTTAGGGTTGGTTTCCCTGGCAACCAGCCCCACCTGTAGGTGTTTCCCAAAGCTTGTGGGGTGGAAAGGAGTCTCTTTTAAGCAGCCAAATAGCCAGTTCATCTTTTGATCCTGAAGTGATTTAACAAGGACTAGAGCTGCATATTCCAAGGAAAGATGCTCTTGTTGCTTAGGGTGCTGTGGGCCTGGAACTGTGGACAAAGACCAGAAGACATGTTTATTATAAAAATCACAGCGTCACACCAGGAGACAAGACAGTCATGGTCCCGCATGCGTCCTCAGTGGTGGGGGGTGAAGTCTGTACCAGCAGAAACAGTGGATGAGAGTCAGGCAAGGACACCCTCCAAGAAGCGGGTGGCTAACCTGAGAGCCGAAGGAGAAGAAGGGGAGCAAGGAGCTCTGTGGAGGAGATGAAGTGTGTCCATGCAGGGTGATAGCATGAGCCTGCGGAGGCCCAGAGAGGAGGCGTCTGCGTGTTTGGGGACCCAAAAGCAGTCAGCAGGATACACCACCATTCCCCCCTCTATCTCCTTGGCACGTCATCACACAATCTGTACGATAAATCTGTACATTATCTGCCTCATCTCTCTGTGCGCATATGCTGTCAAATACCATGTTTCCTGGGCTCAAAAATGCACATTGGCTAACCACACCCCTGACTTTAACCTTCATGAAATCAGGATGGGCGTTACTATACGTGCTGCTTTTTCCTTCCTTGAAAGCCATCCAGTCCTTGGTGGGGGTTCAGAATGAAAGAAAGGTGGAGACATTGTTCGCTTGACCTCTCTACTTGGGCTCAGAGTACACAGGGCTATCGAAGATGAAGACTCGCAGTGGCTCTCAACCCAGATGGTGCCCTTGTACCAATCAGGGGTGGTCTGTAACTTTAATGAAGCCTCAGCCCCAGAGAGTCTGAGGGTACTGTCCTTCTGAGTCAGGCCTGGTAGGGCTTTTTTTTTGAGACTAGGTCTTGCTATGTTGCCCAGGGTGGTCCCGAACCCGCAGACTCAAGTGATCCCTGGCCTCAGCCTCCCAGGTAGCTGGGATTACAAGCACCCACCACTCGGCCCAGCTGCTTTTTTGAGACCAGGTCTCACTATGTTGCCCCGGGTAGTCTTAAAACCATGAACTCAAGAAATCCCTGTCCTCTTACCTCCCAGCACCTGGATTATAGGTGCGCACCACCATGCCTGGATCTGGTAGGGAGTTTATGACGCCCAGGTGATTCTGACGTACAGCGGAGGCTGAGAAACAATACCACCTGAGCAGGCCAGGAGGCACACAGCTATGGGCAAGCCAAATCTG
The DNA here is from genome assembly GCA_004024945.1 of Uropsilus gracilis. Classification (NCBI taxonomy): domain Eukaryota; kingdom Metazoa; phylum Chordata; class Mammalia; order Eulipotyphla; family Talpidae; genus Uropsilus; species Uropsilus gracilis. Next base: position 16,221 of record PVHY01008655.1, read on the forward strand.
ACTTGGGGTTCTGCTTTATTTGATTGGCCTGCAGCCACATCCATCGATGGATATTCACTGTGCCACTTTTGTTGCAATGAAGTCACTTTGACCCACGAGAAAAATGATACCAATTCGTGCCGTGTGCTGTGGCTTATGACAGTGCTGTTCACGTATCAGCCTCATCAGTGTAGCTGGGAGCCTGTTAGAAATGTAAGACCCCCAACCCCATCCCATCTGGGTGATACCTGTGCCCACTGCCTCCTGCTACTTCTTGCCCCTCTACCCTCTCTCCAGCTCAGATGCCCTCCACAGCCATGCCGCTTCTCAGGGACGGCCCTCTCCTGTCCTCATCAGTTAGAAAACAATTAGATCCAAGTGATAAGGGTTTAATAACAAAGATCCACAAGGAACTCACACAGCTAAACAAAAACAAAACAAGAAGCCTAGTCAAAAAATGGGAGAACTAAAAAGACACTTCTCCAAAGAGGAAATACAAATGACCAACAGACACAGGAAAAAATGCTCAATGTCACTAGTAATAAGGGAAATACAAATCAAAACCACAATGAGATACCATCTTACACCAGTAAGAATGGCCCATATCCAAAGAACGGGCAACAAGAATTGCTGACAAGGATGTGGAGAGAAAGGAACACTCTTACACTGCTGGTGGGAATATAAACTGGTCCAGCCACTATGGAAAGCAGTGTGGAGGACCCTCAAACTGATGAAAATGGAACTACCATTTGACCCAGCAATCGCTCTTCTGGGAATCTACCCAAAGGAGACCTCAATACTTATACAGAGGGACACCTGTACTCAGATGTTTACTGCAGCACTATTTATATTTGCAAGGACATGGAAACAACCCAAGTGTCCCAAAACAAATGAATGGATGAAGAAGATGTGGTATATATATATATATATATATATATATATATATATATATATACACAATCAATTAAAAATGACAATTTGATGAATTTATCAAAACATAGATATACCTAGAAGAAATCATACTAGCAGAAACCAGTCAGAAAGAAAAAGACAAACCAAATGGTTTCACTAATATATGGACAACCAAATGAAAGTACACAACGGGAGGGTGGGGACCAGCTGGAGTGGTCAGGGAGGGGAGGTGGTGGGTGACCCCCAGAGAATTAAAATGATGTGAAATATATATATATATAAATTATTTTAAAAAACAAACACAAACGAATGGATGGAAAAGATGTTGTATATACACACAATGGAATATTACTCATCCATTAAAAAGGACAAATTTGAGGCAGATAGGTGGCTGTCTGCGGCCCGGGTCCTGGCTTGCAGAGCTCCCTTGCCAGCAGGGAGTGAGGGGGGTCAGGCCTCTCGGGTGAGTCCCCCAGGAGGGGGGACAGGGTGGGGAGAGCAGGCCCCACCAGCCACTTACAGCCAGCCTGGGCAGTGCCATGTAGCCCCCAAGCCCTGGAAGCCAGGGGCATGGAAGGGCGTGCGGTGGTCCTGTCAGACGGCCCCCGCACTGGGAGCTTCTGGCACGTGGGCAAGGGCGGGTGGAGATTAGGGGGGAGGGCCCCTTCCATCTCTCTCTTACTTCTTACTCCAGCTAAATTTTAGAGCAACCAGAACATGTGCAACCCCAACCCCAACATAGAACGGGTGAGGGACCAAGCAAAAGTCCAGCCCACAGGCCTGAGCTGGACATACCAGATGGACAACCAAGTGAACCACTGCATGTAAGACCAGAAAAACAACCGTTGAAACACGATGTCACCATGCGTCAATACCCAGGTCTTCATTTTGGAGATATATTCAAGGAGAGCAACACACCCTCCCCTAATTACGGCAGAGGAGAGGATGACCAAAGAGGGGATAATGGGCCCCACATCAAAACTGCAAACTGAAGCAGAGGAGATGATCTTCAAAGGCCACTTGCAGAAGCCTGAACTCACAGAGAAACTTCTTGACCAACACTGGCTAGGGGCGAGACTCCCTAAGCCCAACACCAGAGCCATAAGGAAAAGCAGCAAAGCAATGGAGATGGGATTGGAATGGAGAGGACAGCCTGCAGCAAGAAAACATGGACAGATCACAAATGAATATAACCTGGCCACCCAATGCAAACTAACAGCAAGTTTCGCCTGGACCCAACAACGCAGTCCCTCACCCAGAGGAAAGACACTAACATAGGAAAGAGACTAATGGACTCAGCACAGCTAATAAACAACAAAGAGTTGGGTTTGAGAGAATGGAAGGGGCACCAGAGGGAGGAGGGAGGGAAGAAAAGTGAACACAGAGGTTGTAACCTAAAGAACAAAATAAAATTCTATAAAATAAAAAAATAAAAATGACAAATTTGATGAATTTATGATAGCATGGATGCACCTAGAAGAAATCATATTAGCAGAAACAAGTCAGAAAGAAAAAGACAGAAACCAAATGGTTTCACTAATATATGGGACATAGGAAAAACAAGCAAAAGACCAGGAGGAAAAGTCAAGACAAGCTAACAACCAAACTAAAGTACACAACTGGGGATGGGGGAATGGGTGGGAGTGGTCAGGGAGGGGAGATGGTGGGTGACCCCCAGGGATTACAAAGATGTCAAATATATATAGAGAGAGAATTTAAATTTTAAAAAAGGAAAATAATTAGATCTCCTTTATGAGTTTACTTTCAGGAGCACATTATTATTTCAGGCACATCATCCCACATTAAGAGTGTTTATCTCATTACTGTCAGTTCCTCCACCAGACGGGAAGCCTCAGGAAGGTGGAGGCCGAGTCTGACACCGGGGAGAGTTCTGCAGAGTAGAACGCTCCCATGCTGGTTGCTGCTTCCGCAAGGGAGCCGCAGAAAGGGGAGAAGCAAAGTAGAAATACCTTGGTGGGAGAGAAGAGAACCAAATCATTATGCAAAGCAGGGAGGGTGTCGCCCAGAAGGTCCCGGATGATGAGCAGTTAGGTAAGATTTCACTTCCTCTTTTTGTAATTCCAGGATTAAATATTAGTATTCAATCACACAGAAATGCTGAAGCACTTTGGTGAACCTCCGCAGAGCAAGGATCCAATTTTACCAGCTGTTCATTAAATGAAATATCCATAGATATCGGGAATTTAATTAGAAAGGCAGAGGGCCAAGGATGTGATCATTGCTTAAGAAAGTTACATTTCGGGCAGCTTTTCCCTTCCAAGAAAACTAAGGCAACTAATTGCATTCTATTCCCCTCTCTCCCTGTTAATCACAGCTTGCTTCCACTGACTTCTTCCAAATGCCCTTGGGGGTGGAACATTTCTGAATGGCTGATTTCTTGTGTGAAGATGAAGCATACCAGCTGCTCCTGTCTAAAGGTAGTGCCTTCCAAAACAGAGCCCAAGCCATCTGACTTGGGCTTGGTCCTTTGGGTCCCAGGCAATAACGCTCGCCAACAGTGAGATAAGAGGGATCATGACTGAAAAAAACAGTTGAGACAACCTAGGAAGAAATGTCATAGACCCAAGTTGCCCTGATTGAGTTTCAGAGGTGACCAGAATGATATTAGCTGCCATGTTGCAGCTGGGAACCTCTCTCTCCCCCCCAAAAAAGGGCATAGAATTTGAAAGGAGGTGTCACTGCAAGAGCAGGGTAGTCTAAGGGCAGAAAGTGGGGTGTGAGCTTGAGAGGCTTTGGGGGATCATTTAATGTAAACTCTCAGACTAATGTCCCTCCTCTGTAAAAGAAACTCCGTTTCTCCACTCATTTTCAAACATGAGGCACTGTTCAGTGGCAGGTAGACAATGAGAAGTCAAAGCACAAGGCCTTCATCCTCTGATCTTAAACTCCCCACTGAGGGAGCAAGGCATTTGAGACAATCACCGCCAATCTGGGTAAATTGAGACTGTATGACATGGTGTAATCTGGGCGTTTCCCTAAACCACAGCCAACACATCAGCAAATCTTGTCATCAGGACCAAATTTAACCAAGTTGTACCTCCTCCCACTCAAACTGAGGCCACCACCACTTCTTGCCTGGGGGACTGCAATACTAGAGCTCCCTCTTTGACCCTTCACCTTCTTAACAGATGCCTAATGGCATGGCCAGAGTGATCTTTGAAGATCATAATTTGATGAAAATGCCCAGGTCCAAAATCATCAGTGCTTTTCCCTCAGGCTTACATTCCAGCACTTGGATATGTGACCCATAAGGTTTTACATGCTAAAGCCAATTCCCCCACTCACTGGTTTCATTCTTGTTACTCTCCCTCTCATTCCTTTCCCCTACCCCCACCTCCAGTCTGTCTGGCCTCCTTGGTTTTCTCCAAACATGCCAAGTGGTTCCTGCCAGGAAATATCTTTTCTTCCCATGTGGTCTCATGTGCCTATGTTTACTCAGGTTTCTGCTCAAACATCACCTCTTCAGAGAAGCCTTCCTGACCATTCACTCCAAAGTGACCCCTCTTACAGCCATCAATAATCCCTGAAATACTGTTTCTTTTAGCCTACACTATCACCTGGAAGTTATTTGATTTCTCTATTCTTTATATTCTCCCTGGATATGGAACTTTGCCAATCTTGGTTTCTGAGATGCAAAATAGGGCTTGTGCATAAGTTGAGTCGTTACATGCTGCAGTGACATGCAATGAGAGCTGATTAACTCAGCGAGATTAGGAAAGACTTCCTTAAGGGGCTGCTATTTGAGCTAGGTTCTGGAGGAATGGTGAGCATTAACCAGGTCCATAGGAGTGTAGTTTTCAAGAGGGAGGACAGCTTGTGTAAAGGTCCTGTGGTAGGAAGAACAATGTGGTTTCAAGGGACCAAAGAAAGTTCAGTATGAAAGCTACACAGATGTGAGGGAGGGAGGTAGAGAACCATGGCACTCAGTGAAGCTGGAAAAGAAGTGGTTAAGTCATGCATGGCTTTGCCTGGCCTGTTAGTGATTTTTGTCTCTACCCCAAGATCCATGGAACATTATCACAGGAGAAAGTTGAGAGAAGCGTCAGTCACTGTTGCTTATGAATAATACTTGAAAAGTAGTAATATTTTTAATGAAGTGTTAATAATACCATTTATATTTGAAGTATTAGTAGTTTGAGATTCATTTTTGCTCAGAAATTCTAGCTTTCTATGAAAATTTACACAGTAAAATGAAACTGGACACTTGAATATTAGCTGAATCAGTTTTACTCACAGATTCAAGCTGAGCTCTGTAGCTACTCAAACATCGCCACTTTAGAACCTGACCCTCATTCTGTGTCTGATTCTACTCCTTGCTTCCTTCCCCTAAAATAGATACTGAATCAAAATTTTCTCTCCCCCTGAAAAATATGACCTCTGAACTCTTAATCTGACAGTGTGGGGATCTATACTGAACATTAGCATTAGAAACTTCCAGCTCTCCCGTGTGGAGGACCCTTAAACAACTGAAAATGGAACTCCCATTCGATTCAGCAATCCCACCTCTAGGAATCCACCCAAAGGTTACAAAAACTCTAATCCAAAAAGACACCTGTACTCAGAAGTTTATTGCAGGCTATTACAATAGCCTAGATATGGAAGCAACCCAAATGACCCGAAATAGATGAATGATACAGAAAGCTGTGGAATATGCACACGATGGAATACTATTCATCAATTAAAAAAAACAAACGTATGTTATCTGCGCAACATGGACAGAGCTAGAAGGAATCATGCTAACAGAAATAATCCAGAAAGCAAAAGAGAAATACTGGATGGTCTCACTTACATGAGGGACAAAGGGAAAACAATCTAACAGACAAGGAAAATCTGAAACTAATTTTTAGCAAAATTGAAGCATAGAGTAAGAGAGGGGAAGGTGGGTAAATCAGGGGTAGGATGGGCATAAAAGATGATGGTTCACGGGTGATAAGGTGGTAGAAGAACCCTGGGGTAGATAATGATGTAAAACCAAATAAATAATATAATAGATAAAAAGAAACTCCCAGCATTTAAAGTACCCATTTTCCAGCTTACCCAGCAGAACAGGCAAGACAGGTCTAGGTTTTCACCACATCACCAAATCTCTCCACCAGCCAGTTGTGACCTGGAGCAGCTGAGAAATGGTGGAAACTTAGGCCCTCATCTGTGGAAAGGAGATTATGATAGTACTGTTCTTACTGGATTGTTCTGAGGATTAAAGGTGATAACATATTTTAATTCAACATCTGTCTATACTTCATTGCGATTATCACCAAAAATCTAATTTCCACCTTCATAGAATTGATCTCCTTACCCCCCCACCACCCTGGCCCAGCCTCCAACCCTTCCAGTAACTGCCAGTCTGTATCTCAGAGGTTGTTATTATTTTTTGTTCACTTGCTTTGTTTCTTTTTATGTCACATACAAGTTAAATCACATGGTATTTGTCTTTCTCTTTTGAACTCACTTGACTTAGAACAATTCCTTCAAGACCCCTCTATGTCATTGAAAATGGTCAGATTTCCTTTCTTTTCCATAGCCTAGTATTCTACTGCAGCTATACATACACCACCTCTCTCTATCCATTCATCATTCAGTGAGCAGGTTTCTGAAATATGAGCATGTATCTCTAGTTAGAACTCAAGTGTTTCTTCAATTAAATTTTTGTAATTAAAAAATTAAAAGACAAAAGAATTTGAAGACAAAGACTATGGTAAGGTCTATAGATAGTATGCTGAGTTAATCGACAAATGCCTGGATTGCAATATCCAGAGGTCCACAGTGTATGGGTGTCTGCCTTGGCATCTTACCTCAGACTGTTGGCAATCCAGTTTTTCAACTCTCCTTCTATCGGGTGAATCTACCCCAGGCACCTCTTGCTTGCTGGCTGATGCTAGTGGTACAGTTACAGCCCTAAGTACACATAGGCATATGTGTCTCTTTTCTCAGTGGGGTCTCACAGCTGTGCAGTGAAAAGAACCACAGCCTGTGTCTCAGGGTCCAGAGCTCTGCCCAGCTCAATACATATTACAGCTGCTGACTGAGATGGCTGAGATCACAATGGGACATTTCTGCTAAATGGCAACTTTCTCCATGAAGAATTGAAAGAATTGATGGAACACTGACAAGTAAAATGAATAAGAGGATACATGAAAACCCTCAAGGCTTTGGGAAAAAACAGCCATCTAAAGCATTTTATGTCTAAGGAAACATATTTATGAATCTATGAGAGACAGTTCTGACAAAGACAACACCTTTGAAAACCAATTAGCTATTAATATATTGACCACTAATTGCAAATAACAAATAACTGTTTTGTTCAAATTGTTGCCATATGTAGAAAAAAAGGAGGTGTAAAAACTGCGTGTGTTGGAGTATAATGGGGTACCTCTGGCCAGAGAGTTTGGGAACTGAACTGCCACAGACCGAAGTTAAGATGCCAAGGCAGTAACTTACCAAATAATACCCAATAGTTGTTAAAGAGGGCAGATAGCTCTGAGGCGCTATTATCCCAATTCCTACTCCAATTATGCACTTAACTTGCTCCCTACTATCAAATTCTAAAAAGTTCTTTGCCTTAATCACTGACCAGTGCAAGTCCGATAATGTGTTTAGTGTTTGCCTCCCCCAGTTAAATCACCTACAAATGTGCTCAGGGTTTGTGAGCATTTCATGACAGGTCCCTGGAGAATGGACAATTAGGTGCTTAATGGCGTGGTTTCAGGATGATGACAGTAATCATGGAGAAGGGGGAAGCTGCAGAGGAAATGCAGTTGGGAATAATTTATTAAGGCAAAATTCTTGGGAAAAGTGCCTTGCTTTAGAAACTGAACTCATGGCATTTGTCCAGGGAATGCAGATGTTGAAGTCTGAGGAGAAGGAGGGTTGTTTGTAAAAGCCACAAGGGAATTGGATGCCATTATGTGCTCTTCTATTACTTACATTTCCAAAAACACACTCTATGCAAGGCTTGAAAGGATACCAAGAAAGCAGGATGCTTTCAGTGAAAGGACACTTTAATCTGGCTTCCACCCAAAGTCTCTATATCTCCAAGTGCCCCTTTAATTTATACCTTTAGAAAAGTAGACTTTGTCACAAAATGTCACAGGGTCCAATCAAGCACAGTCCTCCTTCTTGCTAAGTCCTTAGGAACATCATCTCTCAGCACTAGTTATGTGCCAGCCACCAAAGAACTATGTTTTGCAAATCCTCTATCACCCTGTGCTTGAATATCATTTCAACTTCTAGATGACTAGATTCAGCTCAGAGTGCTCATGTGACTTCTTCACCCTGGTTATCCACTATTACAGAAGCAGATTTCAGCTCATTTATTCAAGCAACAGATGATTATTTACTGAACATCTACTAAATGGCTAGCACCATGACAGCCCACTGAACACAAAGACAACTTACAGAGGACAGAAAGACAAGGTTTAGTAGGAAGCCAATGTGACTAGGGAAGCCCAAGGGACTGTGGGGCCCAGTCAGGGTACCAGAGAAGGTCCAGTAATGCTTTTTGAGGGAGTAGACATATTACCTGGGCATTCGAGGGAAAGATGAGGCTAGACATACATAGAGTCTAGAGAACCTAGAGAACACTGTTTTAGATAGAGTTCCAAATGCAAATGGAAGGAGGTAGAAAAGAACAAGGCCTTTTAAAGAAATAGAGAACTTTGGCAAAGAAATAGAAAAGCATGAGGCAGGAGAGGCAGACAAAGGTTGGATGGTGGGAGAATTTTTAAATACAATAAGGATTTTGGATTTTAGCCAAAGGCATTGGAGCATTTAAAGCAGAGGAAAATGTATGAGCAGATGGCTTTAGGAAGCTCACTCAGTCTGAAGTTTAGAGAATATTTTAAGAGGAGCAAGACCAAGGCAGGGCGGAAGCTGGTGAGGAAGCTGCTGCCTGCAGGAAAGAGGGATGGTGTCTGGGAGCAGAGATGGAATGGAGAAGGGGGAGAAGTTCGCAGAGATCCAGAAGTTAAGTTGCTAGAACTTGGACATTGATTAGAGGGATAATGATGAGTGCTGGGGAGGAAGACAAGACTTTTAGAATTTTCTGCATGTAAGAAGAGGGGCAGGTTCATGTGGAAGATAATGACAAGCATAGGGGCTTTGCTGGGTCAATGGTGGAAGACATCCAAGTGCCTGTGAGCAGTCAGATATCCTGGTCTGGAGTTCTGAGGAGAGGTCTGGCTCGAGGGGATAGATTGGGAGGCAACCAAGAACATTCCAGTTCATTCTATAGTAACTTGACTGAGCTGAGGGATAGTAAGATATTATTTCTGGGTGAGTCTGCGAGGCTCAGAGTGTGCATTCGAATCAATGGAGTGAATAAAGATCACCCTCACCACTGGCCATCATCCCAACGTTTGAGGTGTCTAAACAGGACAAAAAGGCAGCAGAAAGACAAGTTTCCTTTTTTGGCTTGAGTTGGGAGATCACTCCTGTCCTTGAACCTGGGTGCTCTTTATTCTCAGGATTTCAGAGTTCAAATATACCACTGACATTCTTAGCGCTCTGTTTACAGAGGGTAGATCACAGTAATTCTTATGTCTATAATCACATGGGCCAACTTCTGTAATAAAGTTTCTCATATATAACGACATGCATGCTCTTGGCTGTTATTCCTGGAGAACTCTAACTACAACACTAACTGTGACCTGACACAAATACAGAGAGGAAAACCCATCTTTACAGAGCTTGTGTTTGAGTGACTTCTCAGATATCCCAGCAGGCCTCACTGCTCTTTCTCTCCATGAGCCCTTGACATAGTTCTCAAGGAGTGGGTGAGTATTCTAGATCAAGACATAACCAACAAACTAACCAACCGAGACACAAGCATTCTGATGAGTTCTGAGGAATAAAATTGCATTTCTGGCATGGAAAATGAACTCCATTTTTTATAATTTCTGGCTAGAATGGAACCTATAATATATTCTAGATAAAGCACTGCATTTGCTGAAATAACTAACATACTTGAAATAACTAACATAAATTAGGTTTTCCCCAAAGCAGATTCTGGACAAGAATTTATGCAATTAGTTCATTTAGGAAACATTCCCTGGAAGCAGTGGTAGAAGAGTAGGAAGTGAGACCTGGAAGGAAGGAATGTCGATTATTTTTTGATCAGAGATGACAAACCTCAGCTGGAGTTCATCTCTTGTGTCCCTTGTGGAAGAATATAGAGTTCATACCCCCTGAGCTGCCTGATCTAAGGTATAAGAAAGTTGAGACATTTATTTGCCAAACTTAAATATCATGGGATGAAGGGGGGGGGGCGGTCAACTCCCAGGTCTTTCTGGTCTACCCACAAGAGTCAGGCAAACTCTCAAGACCAGAAGTAGCCTGTAGGCTTTCACAGGTACCTGAAGTAAGAAGTGTCTAGAGTCCAATCAGACTTTTGGATGCAGTGGGAATGTGAGCAGGTTTTGTTAGCAAATGATCATTTGTTAGAAAAACATCATTTGCTAGCCAACAGAGGACAAAAACCTGGAAGTTAGAGAAATCTGATACTATGTATACTCATCTTCATAATATTAGAGATTTTAACTGTCCCAGAGACATGTGGAAGTTAGAGGCTAGCTTTAACTATTCAGAGTGACTGACAGTGAGATAAGGAGACCAAAAATGGCCAAGGAACCATTCGAAATACTACAGGATTTTTTCCCACCAAATAATAACCACCAAATGTGACAATGACTGGTTCATGATCTTCAAAGTTCTTTTGTATTTGGACTCATTTATTGGAGACTTTGAGTCAGAATTTCTTTCCAAATATTAATCAAGTTGTTTTTAAAGGCCTCAGTAAATGATAGCTTATGGTTTTTCAAGCCAATTCAAATATCTTTGCCAAGTAACTATGGCAAAATCTTTTTTTCCTCAAGTTGAAACAGTACTTAGAGCATTACAACAAACCTTTTGGAGCCAAGGCACTACCCAATCCTTCATTGTAAAGGGATAAAGATCATGTATGCAATAAAGTAAATGTATATTTATCTATGCCTCCATGACTTGAAGGGAATGTTAAGACTTATCTTCACAAGAGTGAGTTTGTATGTTCTCCTTTTTCTTCCCTTGAACATTTGGGGGGAAAGCTTTCTATCTGTGGCAAAATTAAATCAGTAAATTTCTTAGACTTGTTTTTGGAACCATAAAGAGTGTTAACATTTAGGGTTATCTCATCAATCAAGGCAGTCCAGCAAAAGCAGGGTTTACAGTCAGTGCTGACACAGTGTAGCTGTCTTGTCTTAGCAAAACTGAAATTCAGAAGTGGAGATACAAGCAGGAGCGATGCTGCCTCTTATCTTGTTTGAGATTTTGCATGTCGGTAGATTTTCTCAGTACAACTTCTCCATCTTTACATGAGAAGACACTCCAGCTGGACTCTTGATTTTAAGTCATTTATTTATCAGCTATTTATGGACTACCTCCTAAGTGCTGGGTGCAGTGGGAAGAGTTAGGGATAGCATAGGAGAGACACAAGAGATCTCCTATTTGCACGTGGGCTATATTAGCCAGACAACATCCACTTTTAGTCATGGTAATCTCATGCCAATTCCTCTACCAGGGTTCTGAGTTACCCTCAGGAAAGACAAGTTTGGAAGGAGGAAGAATTTGGAAAAGTAAGACCAAGTCTTTTATTCGTTTAAAAAACATTGGCCTCTAGTCAGTTACTGCCTTATAAAGAACCTCTGTTTAAATTCTGCATGTTCTTGAAGAACTTAAGATTACTTGGGGGTGGGGGAACTTCATTTTAAGCATCTCAAAATACTAACGTAATACCTTTCTATTGAGAGTTGAGGGGCATTTTTATTATCCCAAAACCATTACTTAAAGAAAATAAAACACAATGCCCTTCTCAAAACCTTCTCCATGCAGGAATGATGTGTTTTATCAGGGGTAGGGGGAAGTTGCCTCAGTGCAAAGCATAAGGTATGAGGAGCTACACGGTGAAATCAGAACAGTCAGAAGTCCCAAACATCTCCTCCAGGACAACAGCATGCCTGACTTGAGTGACAGATCTTCCCGGAAATGATTGCCACAGACTGGACTACTTTGAGAGGGGAAAAAAAGGGAGATTACAAAATTGGTGAGCTATGCATTTTCTGTTAACCACATGTTACATTCCATGGAAACAAGGTATTTAGGTGAGGTCAAAACACAGAACAAAATTGTGTTCTAGATGAACTGAATTTTGAAAAAATTGGTAATTTGGAAAAATACACTTGTCTTTTATACATGATCTCTCAGGAGGCTCTTGTTTTTTGTTTTTTGTTTTTTTTCCTCACACATCCCTGTGAGGAAGGGAGGAAGATATTCCTGCTCACAGGACAGATGAGAAAAGACTTAGGGAAATTTAGGGAATAAACAGCCTGATCTGTAACATGAACCTAAATCTATTTCAGAGCAAAACTTGAGACTTTCAAACATGAAGATAATCAATTTTGACCAACATTTGATCAGTCTGGAAAAGTCTTACATGCACGAGATGTAAAAAAAAGTAGTACAGAAAACCTAAGCTTTTATAATAATTTCTTGGAATTGTAGGCATGAGCTGCATTGTTGGCAAACACACTCTTATTAGTTTGGATCACTCTGTTTGCAGCTGTATCACTAGCAATAGCTTATTCTTGAGAAATTTGAGGGACAGGTTTATACACTGACAGGGAAAATAATTTTTTTGTCATTTTTAAACCATTATATTAGTGAGAGCATGTAGAATAGTCTATACATAGATAACTTAATTTAGTCATATTGAATTCATTCATTCTCGTACCCTGGCCTTTGTATGGTGACAGTCACTGGCACTATCTATGCAAACAAACAAATGTTTTCTTGATAGATATTCCAACTATTCAAAGTCTGATTTTTGAACTACCAGGAATGAATGGGAAAAGTGGAAATTGCAAGAATATCGCAAATAGCAATGGTCTTTTTTGGGATGCTTCACAAGAAGATTAAGCAAAATTGAAAGGTTTTTGTTACAAAAGAAAAAGATGATGCTCTTCGTGGATGCTTCGCATGCGCTTTTCTGCACATCATAAAATATGATTTCCTATTTCCAGAGCACATGTATTTTTGGGTGGAAGACAAGCTTTCTTTTCAGATTCTCCTCCACATCTCTCATATTTTGGAATAAAACAAGGGAGGAAGGAGGAAAAGGATTATTTCTTCTATAAGGAAAAATATTTTAAGGTCATGCATTTCAAAGCACATAAGACTGCTTAGGATTCATACAGAGACTATCTCTGAGGACATGACAACCCAAGTTTAACCTTTTAACTTCTAAGAGCCAAGCTTGAGAATTTTATATTGAAAACACCTGTCAAAGGGGTATTTCTTTTAAAAAGCAGTGGAATGGCTCATTCTGTAACTATAGAAAATCAGAAGATTTCTGAAGTCCTTCCAACCTCAAGTTTACGCATTTCTCAGCTATTGCTAAGGGAAATGACCACTCTCCCTCTAGCTACAGCCTCTCCTCCACCTCCAACCTTTAAATATGTCCAGAGTAGAGTTCTACAATGAGAGAGGAGCTATCTTTATCACGAAAGAACACAAGTCAAGAAACCACCAGCTAGTTCCACTCTCTCCCCCACCCCCCAGCCTGCCTCTTCCCCTTTCAGATTTATTTGCACAGCTGACACCAAGCCAGGTAGTTGGGGTTCCACTCTAGGCAGAAAGTTATTGGGCAATACATAAAGAGGGACCTTGCTTACCGCCCCCCCCCCACACCCCTCAGACAACTGAAATCATCTTGGCTACATGTGGGGGAGGTGAGGAACCCAAAGTACAGGCTTGATTTGTACAGACTGGGGAGTCACTTTTCCTGACCTAGGTCGGTCAGCCTCATTCATTCCTCTTTCCTGTAGTCCCCGGTGGCAGGCACACGCCAAGCTTGGTGCTGGTTCCGGGAAGCAGGCTGGGTAGGGGACAGGGAGTCCCCAGGTTCTAACAGAGGAATTGCAGAAAGGGGGGGGGGACTAAAAGGAAGATGGGTGAGGGCTGCTACCTCCGCCTGGAGGAGGTAAAACAACAGGTAGCTTTGCGCTCCTGACACGCACTTCCTTCCTCCACCCAGGTAACCACCGGCCACTTGCAAACCCGGTTCAAGCTCCTGCCATCCCGGTGGACTTCATCAGCCCCAGGACTTACCTCGGGGAAACTTCCGCGCGGCCCCCAACCCTGCACTTCCCAGGCCCTGGCCTGATGCCTCCAGGCACCCGGAGCGCACGGCTGGAGCGCAGCGCCTGGGGCCGCAGAAAGGGCGAGGGGGCCAGAAGTGGCTGGGCGCCACGCAGCCTCTGCCTCCCGGTGTTCGGAGCAGCGCAGCTCCCACACCCCTCCTTGTTGCTACATAAATGCCTCTCCCCGCCCCAGCCCGACCCTTCTCCGCCCCTGCGCCCGGCCCAGCGCGCGTCCCCCGGGGAAGGGGGCGCAACCGTAGGGAGATGAGGGAAGCTGAGTAGGGGGATCCTGAGGGTTGCAGCCGCCTCACCAGCTTCTCCCCTACTTGGAACCTCTGCCCTCGCTGGGCACCAGAAGCACTGAACCCCGGGAGAATATCTAGGGCGGGGAGACTGGATATTTAAGGGGCTCAGGGCGTGCACTGCCTCTGTGTCCAGCAGAGAGCAGGGGTGCAACCTGGCACAAGGAAGCCATTCTTGGAAGGCTTCGCTCAGGGGGCTTGCGAGGGCAGGGGCTGGGAGGAGCCAGAGTGGTCATTTCAGGTGGGAATTTCTTCTCGCAGGAACCCAAACTCCTCTGGCTGTGCCCTAAGCTTGAAGTCAGCGCCCTGGGTTCGCCCACGCCCACCTCCAATTTAGGTCCAGGGAGAACATCCTTTGCGCCATGACTTTTTCTGGTCTCTTCATTTGTCTATTGACCCCTTTTATTTCACCAATAGTCCATCACCCCCTAGGTGTGCCTAGTAGGTGCCTGAGATCCAAAACCAAATTGGCCCTTAGGGCACCATCTTACTGGCCAGACAGAGATGGAACCTGGGAATGGAGCGAAATTGCTGGAAGTTCCTTGGACACACTGTTTGCCTCTCCAGCCACACTCTTATATGTTCCGAATCTTTTTTTTTTTTTTTTTTTTTTGAGACTAGGTCTCGCTATTTTTGCCCGTGGAACCGCAGGCTCTCGTTGCCCGGGGTACCACAGACTCAAGCAATTCCCAGCCTCAGCTTCCCAGGTAGCTGGGATGACAGGTGCGCGCCACCACGCCCAGCTATTTTTTGGAACTAGGTCTCGCTTCCGGCCCCAGGCGGGACTCGAACCGCGATCCCTAGCCCCCGCCGCTTCATAGGCTGAAGCTTACAGGCACGAGCCACCGTGCCCGGCCTATGTTCCGAATCTTTTAAAGGCCAAATTGGTGTGTACAACCGGACCAAACTTTGGTTGCACCAAAAAACTTAGGCTACTTTTCACCTAAACCAGGGCAAAAAAGAAGATGATAGGAGAAAAAAGTCGTTAAATTTAGTAAGTGCAGGTGGTTGGTTGCCTGAAGTGACCCCCGTTATTCCCATTATGCAACCCTTGATTTGGGACCAGAAAAAATGGCAGGCAAATAGAAAGGGTGTTTGCTGTGTTTCTGGAGTCTTTATAGGGACACCTGTAATTTACGTGGCAGTGTGGGTGCCACCTGCGCTTGGATGAATTTCTGAAGCTCACAACATGAAACTGGTAATAAATCATCATCTTTTCAGAAGGCCAATTCTTAGCCTAAGTCTCAGAGAGGAGCCAGCCTACCATGACGGGCTGAAAGTCCTTATTTAATCCCAGTCCAGCTTCTCTGACTTCTTAAGTCTCCAGAACTTAACCCAGCCAGACCTTCAAAGTTCAGACCCTCATGGGACTGATGTTGCCTACTCTTTGATCTTCCAGAGTCCAGTGTGTTCCTTCAGGGATTCTACTCCACCCAGTTCCAGCCAATTCATCATTCTTCAGACAGAGGGATCGTTTTAAAATGACAATCTGATCCATCACTTTGCTAACTCAAAGCCATTAAAGGAGACTCCCCACTGTACACAGAGCAGACCCCGAACTCAGCCCTGTCTCTCCGCTCATTCTTTCTTACTGCCTCACTTCCTGCCACAGCTCAGAACTGTGTCTGCTGCTTGTCATGACAGGACACTAATTCCACAAACGTTCACACACAACAGTAATGACATCAATCTCTATTAAAGAAATGCGACACCATTTAACTTATTAGATGGCAGCATCTATCTCCACACCCTCTTGAACACTGGTTGTTACCAGTGTTTTATTTTATTATTATTCTTTTTTAATGTGGGTCTTCTCTCTGGAGTGAGGTGGTGTCTCACTGTGGTTTGGATTTACATTTCCTTCCTACTTAGCGACCTTGAACATTTTCTCATCCGCCTATCAGCGATCAAATTTTCATCTTTGGAAAAGTGTCTTTTCAGTTCTTCTGCCCATTTTTGGATTGATTTCTGCATCGTTTCTTTGAGAAAGGGCATTCAGTGCTGGCTCTTTTCGGACAGGGTTCAAATTCACTGCATCTTGACTAAAGTCCTTGAAATTTAGGGTACCCAAATTTCTAATTCTCTAAATTCGGATTCTTGCCAAGCATCCTTCCCTTTTCCTTTTGCTTTCTTGTGCTCATCTCAGCACATCCCAACAATGTTCAGTTCGCCCTTTTACTTTTTGAAAGGCATCCCAAACTATCCTGAGAATTGGTGGAAGAATCAGCAAAACATGACCAGCCAACACAGTGAAAATAACACATGTGCGAATGCCAGGCTGTGCTGCCACTCTGTAACTCATTGCTGCACCATTTAACCTCGCTGACTTTCAGTTTTGCTCATCTTTGAAATGGAGGTGATAATAGTACCTACCGGTACATAAGGATGTTGCAAAGATGCTGTGTGAGTTTGTGAAGAGTTCAGGACAGTGCCTGGCTAGTTTTATTGGAAAGATCTTGTGCCAAAGGATCGTGAAAAATGGAACTTGAGCTCAATACTGCATACTGAATACTTCAACGAAATAGCCAGAGTTATCCACCAGGGTCTTTGCAGAGACAGTCAGTGTGGAGGAAGGGATATTATGAGTAGTCTCCC
Source organism: Uropsilus gracilis (assembly GCA_004024945.1). Taxonomy (NCBI): domain Eukaryota; kingdom Metazoa; phylum Chordata; class Mammalia; order Eulipotyphla; family Talpidae; genus Uropsilus; species Uropsilus gracilis. Next base: position 33,199 of record PVHY01008655.1, read on the forward strand.
TTTTTGGTGTTGAAAGTATTTTAGGAGATTATTTTAGGGATCCCTTTTGGGCACACTGCTTGGACGTTTTCATGATGGTTCACCTTTGATTATGCATATTCCATTGGTCTAGACAAATCCATAGTCTATATCCACCAGATGGTTTCATACGGAATATCTTCACTGCCCTCAAAGACTGCACTCCATCTACTTATTCTTCATACATCTACTTTTTTAACTTTTAATTTTAAGAAGTCTAAGGATAGATGAAACATTTTAAAGGAAAATTGAACTTCCAAATGGAGATACGTTTTTACTGTAATGCCCAATTTTGCTATGAATTGTACTTTTCAAATTCTCTATGATGGCCACATTATTTTCATAACCAGAAAAACATTTGAAAAGAAAATAGGTTATCTTCGGCAGCAAGAAATAATGAAAATATTTCCCAACATAACTTTCTTGACAATCACAGTACAAATATTCGACTTTTCAGCAATCAGAATCTCTTGGCTATTGGCAAAATAATATTTCAATGAGCGGAACCTAAAATTTGAGGAAATGAGTCTGGATCTACATGTGAGAATTTGAGAACATTTGTTAGTATTTCATCTACAATTAATCAACACATTTTGTGCGAAGTCTCTTTTTGAGCCATGAGTAATTTGTCATATCTTTCTGAATTTTGGCTCTGAATTAAAGCTCTCTTTTTCCCAAGGGATTTTTACACTTAGATGTTGAAAAAGATAAAACTGTCACTGGAAATCACTGAAACAACTAATTTCTAATGAACCCGATTCTTAGGGAGTTGTCACCCTTTCACCAAAGGTAGAGCAAGTTTGCATTTTTTCATGGACGTATTTCTTCCTTTCCTTTGCAGTGTAAAAGTCTGTGAGTTAACTCTGAGGATAGTTCCCTACCAGAAAACCTCTGAAACAGAATCATTCTTTGAGCTAAAGGATCACTTCCCATTGTCATTCCACACCACAGGGGAGAATGCTGAGTGTCTGTGGGGATTACCAAAACTATTTGTGACTTTTTCCTACTTGTGACCTACTTAACTCTAAGTCATCCCCAAGCGAAAAGCACGAACATGATCACTAGCGTTCATTTTTCATTGGTGGGTATTTCTAATCCTCTATTTTTACTTTTTAGAGACTAGATCTCACTATGTTGCCCCAGGGTAACATAGTCCAAACCTGAGGATTCAAGTGATCCCTAGCCTCAGCCTCCCAGGTAGCTGGGATTACAGGTGCGTGCCACCATGCCCAGCTCCAATCCTCTTTAAAGAAAGAAGAGAGTCTCAGAAACAAGCATGTTAATAGATGTTAGGACTGACTGTACCCTCATGGTTTCCACTCCAATACCAACATTCTTAATTCACTGGAAGTTTCCCACCAAACAAAGTGTTAGTGATTTGCAATGTATTGCGCATTAGACACTAAAGAAAACTTCTGGTTCAACATGGTGGATAGACCACATCTGCCTCTTCTCCTTGAAACTGCTTCAAACAACACAGGAAAAAAGATTACTGCCCAAGGACAGGAGGACTGGAGATCTAGCCAGCAATGAAAACACAGAGCTTTTGAAGAGAGAAATTTCTTAAAGTGTCATGACTTTCTTGTTTGAGTGGAGATTACAAACTACAGGTGTCAGAGATAGAAAGAGATAGAGAGATTTACAATCTCATTCTTTCCTGGGAACTTTGTAGAAGTGCAGGATTTAGAGTGTTGGGTAGAGCAAAGGACCACATGAGCATGAGACCACATGCTCATGAGACCACAGTAGAGGTGTTTAAAATCTTTCATGCAAAGTGGTTGCAATCTTAGTTCTCCTCCTCTTGCTGGCTGACAAGGTTCTCCTCAGAGCATTTCCCACCCACTGTTTACAGCCATGCTCTTAAATACAAAGAACTATGGGAATCTACCCAAAGGACACAAAAACATTGATTCAAAAGGACACCTGTACTTGGATGTTTAATGCAGCAGTATTTATAATAGCCAGAATATGGAAACAATCCAAAGCAGATGAATGGATCGGAAAGCTGTGGTATATGTACACAATGGAACATTATTTCTCAACCAAAAAAGACAAATTTGATGCATTTGTGATAACATGAGTGGACCTAGAAGGAATCATATTAGCTGAAATAAGCCAGAAAGATAGAGAAATACTGGACAGCCTGACTTACATGCAGGATATAGGGAATACAAACAAAGGACACGGAAATTTAAAACTGTTAGCAGAACTAAAGCATAGAACAAGAGATGGGGAGGAGGGTAAACTGGGGGGGGATGGGCACAAGAGATAAAGATGATGGTTCACAGGTGAAAAGGTGGTTGGAGAACCCTGGGGGTAGAAAATGATGTAAAATATATATGTGTGCAATCAATTAAAAATAAAATTGAAAAATACAAAGAACTAAGGATTGCTGGACAAAGGAGTGGGCTTTCAATATGAGAAAGATCTAAACAGGAAAATCAATTTGAGAAAACAGATGCTGTAGACAGCACCAAGGGAGTCTCTAACAAAGTAGGACAAAAGAGGAGTCGAGAATGAAAGAAAGGGAGGGCGAGAAATTTGAGGAGGTCAATTCGGGAACTTTCTACCCTGAACAAATAGAGGAAAGGAAATTTTCAATGAAATAGCAGAAAAATAACTCCCAGAATTTAGGACTCTGTTGCCACATTAAAAAGACTCTCTGGGTGGCCATCTCAATTTGAAAAAATAAGAACGATCCATATGAATTTTAAGACACCAAAGATAAATATCCTTATGTGGCGGCCAAGGGACTTCATGTTCAAAGAATTGGGAATTAAAATGGCGCAGACTTCTCAAACCAACTCTGGAAAGGCACCATACCACGGAGCCAGGCTGCCATAATGTGGCACATTACACTCCATTCTACGCTCAACACAGAATTTTATATCCACAGATCCTGGATTAGCTTCCCAGGGCTCCCATGACAAAGCACGGTAAACTTGTAACTGAAACAACAGAAATTCATTCTTTCATTTATGGATGCCAGTACACGGTCAGGGGTTGGAAGGGTTGATTCCGTTCAGGGCCTCTGAGACTGCGGTATGTTTCTCTCTTGGCGGCTCTGATTGTCAGTAACTCTGAGAGTTCCTTAATCCATAGAGGCTCTAGCCTCTGTCTCCACAAGACCTTTCCTTGAAGGGTTTCCATGGCTACACATGACCTTCCTATAAAGACACCGGTCACTGGACCCAGGGCTTACGCTCATCAGCATGATTTCAGGTTTACTAATTCCATCTGACCTTATTTCCAAATAAGGTCATATTCTGAATTTCCAGGAAGAACTGAGTTTTTGGTGAACACCATTCAACGCAGTGCAAACTCAACAAAGCATGAGGGCAGAATAAATTCCTATAGGATTGTGCTGTTGGCGACGTCCTACATACCAGTTCCCAACAGGGTTGTGGGTGCCACAACCAAGAAGCGATTCTCAGACTCCAACAAGGTGTTCAAGAATTCAGCTCACTTCTGAAACTATCCAAAAACAGTGCCAGAGTCCACAGATCGAGGCACCACTCTCCCCAGACCACCTTGCACCTCAGGCACCAAAAGCCCCAGGGAAGCCAGCCAATCAGCTACAGACAGGTGGTTCCCAGGACCTCTTCCTCAGGCTTCCGGTGTTCCGATTATTATGTGCTTCTGACGGAGAGGCTATCTAAATCAGGAGTTCCCAGCATACCCAGCTCATGCTTGATTAATTTGATAGAGCAGCACATAAAACTTATAAACCCATTTTGGTCACTAGATAACTGATTACAAGGAGCCTCAAGGATACAAGTTAACAGCAGATGAAAAAGAAGTATAGGGCAAGGTATTCGGCTGCACAACAGAATTACCTAGATGTTTCAGAATGCCGAATGGCCAGGCCGCACCTCATAGCCATTCAAGCCGAATCTCTGGGGGTTAAGTTCAGATCTAAGGAACTTGGAAATTCTCCCCAGGTGATTCCAATGAGCTGTTGAGCATGAGCACCACTGAGCTACATTAGAATTGTGGTTCTCAATGGGTGCACCAGGGCCAGCATCAGGAACAAGTGGGAATCTGTTGGAAAAGTATGTTCTTGAACCTCACCCCAGACCTGCTGAATTAGGAATTCTGAGAGTGGGGCTTCCAGGGGATTCTGATACACATTCAAGCTTGAGAAACACTGGTCCAGATAGCCAGTGCTTTCCCTCATCCTCTGTCCAAACTCAGTCTTTTCCTTTTTACACTTTAGATTTTTCCCTTAGATGTCTACTCGTCTTCTGAGTGGACCTGAGTAATACCACTGGTCAATCTTGCCTGGATGGCTCACGGATTAGCCTGAGACCAGCTCTTCTTCCCATGCAATTCCCTCTTTGCTCAGCAGTCAGTACCACCCATAATGAAAATCTAACCACACCCCTTCTCTGGTGCATCCAAAATAGAATCTAGACTCATCAATGTCATGAACAAGGTCCTCCATGGCCAACCTGCACTGAGCTTTCTGTCATCTCCCATCACTCCTAGACCTGATACAGGGCTGTGAGTGATGTAGTTAAATTGTGTTGGCGCCAGAGTGCCCTGGTGGGTAGAGTCTGAGAGAAAGATGCATGAGAGGAGTGAGGAGTGCCAAAAGACAGATAAAAGGAGTGGGGGGGGGCAGAGAAAAGAAAGAGACAAGAATGGCAGACTAAGGGAACAGGCCCACATGGCCTGCCAGGGGAAACTCCCTGGAAGAAAGAGTTGGTGGTAGCAAGGAGCCATGGAGGCCGGCAAAGAGTAGCTGGTGTGGAGAGTGTGGCACTGCATCAAGGTGGCATAGTGAGCTGGTACCTGGAAATGGCCAGGATTTGGAAAACTCATTTGTGCATCAGCAATTGTGGAAGAAATATGAAGAGCCTTGGAGAAGCAAAGTAGCGTGGAACACTGGGGAAGAGAAGATGCCAGAGAAAGACTGGACTTTGCACTGCCTGCCTCAGGTTTGGGGGGGGAGGGAAGGGGCACCATCTTGGACATGTGTCTTTGAGACTTTTGGTACTGAAAATGGTGCCTGGGGTAAGATAACTGGCCATGTCTCATTTTCCTGGTTAATTTCCTTGCACATAAACCCCTGTTGTTGAACTGCCTTTGAGAGGCAACTGCTACAAGCAGGTGAGGGAACCTGGGAGGTAGAAGCTGCTTTTTAAGAGGCTTTTTTTTTTTACCCCTGTGGTTTGTTGGTTGGTGGCTTTTGCCCCTTTCAATCTGAAATCAGACCCAGTTCAGCAACAACAACTTTGTCCAGTCAGTTCCCCTCATCCACAACACAGTGGGCTTGATGATTTTAGCACAAACCCATTTCAAGGACAAAGAGCCAGGAGACATGATTCCTTTTTGCTGGATCACTTACCTGAGTTTTGTCCGGTTGAATTACATTCAATCATTTTCTTTCAGGTCAAAGACCTCTAGACCTCTCCTCGAAGAGATCTTCTCGGGTCCCCCCATCTGGGGGAAGAAGTCCTCCATCTTCCCATGGTGTTCTCTGCATATCTTCACCTTAGCGCCACCACAGTAGATGTAATCCCTTCCCAGGTCAGCCTTCCCACCTGTACCATGAACCTAAGGCGTGTGTCACCTCTCATTTAACTGCCACCCTAGCTCGGCGTACTGTCTGCTGCACAGCAGATGCTCAGCGTACTTTGCCAAGCTGAACCAGGAGTCTGTTAAAATGCAGCCGCTCACTCGCTGAACTTCAGCATGGGAGCTCTAAGCCAGTTCTTCTCTAGCTTGGAAGTGCAACTGAAACACCTGGAGATGTTGTGAAAATGTAGATTCTGATCCACTGCCTGGGGGTGGAGCCAAGAGAGGCTGCATTTCTAACAAGCTCCCAGGTGATGCTGCTACCCCTGGTTCATGATCACCAGCTACCTTTTGAATAGCTAGGGCTGTGGTTTTCCAAAGTCATGGAATATGGGGCACCTGTAGATTCTTTTATGCCATGCAAGGAAAACCCGTACTTTGCAGAAGCAGTAGAACTGAGAGAATAAAAGCTGATTTGCTGTTTATTAGTCTACTTTCATCTTGTTGTTGTATAGATTTGTTTGTAAGAGATGGCACACAGTTGTCTTGTGAGCCAGATGGTTGTTGTCCTCATAGGTGACAAAGAGCTTCCTTATCAACAGAGCTTGTATAGAGAGCAACTTCTGTTACTGATCTTGTTTTCAAACAACCCAAATTCAGTTTGGGAAGGAGAAGCTGGATAGCAGAAGAGAGGGAAGCCACGGTGGGGGAGGGGGTGGTAGTAGGCTCAGCACCATGGACTTGATTGCTTTTCACCTCCTGCACAGAGGAAAATGCTAATTGAGCACCTATTAAGTTCCTGCACTCTACAAGGTGAGAGAGGCTCAGATTGTCAATGGTGGGCTGGAAAAGGAATTTAACCAAAGGAAAATTCCAGAGTTCTGCATCGGAGGTGGAGAGAGAGTCCAATGTAGGGAGCCCAACAAGAGCTGCACCAACTTTCAGCTATCACTGTGCAAATTCTCAGTCCTACTGCTCACTCTCAGATGAAAGATGCAGAATCAGCTTTCAAATGTGAAATGAAGTTGTCCAGCAATATCACAGGATTCTTAGTCATCTGAAATTCTGAACAGCTGGGTTACAGGGTGGAGAGTGAGTCAGACTTTTTCCTCCATTAGCCTGTATAACCGGCACCTGGGGTCCGTGTCTTCCCCATGATTGTGTAGTCCAGTGAGTGTGCGCACACACAAGTGTGCACACCTGGGTCCACCCCTCGGTGAGAGGGGATGAAGGATGTAGAGCATGCACGTAAGCACAGCATGCAAGAGTATGCGGAGAGAACACCAGAGAGTGAGCTCAGACAAAGAGTGTGATGATTACTAGGGGACTAGGGGGCTTGTCTGCCTCCCAGTCCCCCCCCCACACACACAGCCCTCCAGCCCTGTCCTGGCCGCCCACCAGCCCTGCCTGGTGTAACTGCTAGGACCAATAAAGAACCTGTGCAGATTGGCGAGCCTGATTTGCCCCAACACAGGGCACTGTCTCATGCCATAGAAGCGGTGAGTCAGTTATAGGTTGTTTCTCCCCCAGGAAAAATGAATGCTTAACACGCGTACTATAATTCCTTGTTAAGGACAAGCAATTTTGTTTATAGCTCAAACTATATTCAAATTGACTGACTACAGAATTGGTGGAATCATCTAAGATTTTTTTTTTATTTACTGGTTTGTTTTTTTTTTTTTAAGCTTATAAAAGCACTTTTCAGCAGCTCAGCAACTTGCCACGCTTGCCTTTTGGCCTCAGCTTCCACCATCCCCAACAGGATCACAATGGCCCCTGTACCAGCTCACACTTTGCCAATGTTCTACTTGCCTTGGTGCACAAACCCACACACAGTTCTTGCTAGCTTTTGTTTCCTCCTGTTGCGTGTGCCAATTGCTGCCCCCTCCCTGCCCCATCAAATGAAACCATATTGAACTTTCCAGATGAGTTTGCTCACACACTCATCAAATCTTCACAGAGTGCCTCGCATGTGCCAACGATCATTCTGGGTGATCAACAGAGAGGTAACTCACTTCAAGCAAGAGGGCGCCAGGCCATGCTAAGCCTCCTCGTGAGGACCCAGAGGGAGAAACCCAGGGACTAAGAGAAAACACACATGGTGTGGCATGGGGCTTACCTCACCCAGCTTTTGGGGGTGGCTCAGAGAAGGGGTTCCCGAGCAGGGAGCGCCAGCCCAGAAGGATGAAGAGAAGGGAGAAGAGGTTCCTGGTAGTGAAGAGAGGAGTTTGGAAAGGTGTAAAGGTCAGATTTTGCAGAGACTTTCAAGGCGTGGAAGGAGCTTGTATTGTTTTCTTCAAAAACCTGGAAGAAGAGCATTTTCATTAGGAAGTGCCAGACATCCAAAAAGAAAGGGGAAATAACAGAACATCTGTTTCCCCTCCTTAAGGTAAGAATAAAACATTATGTGACAGTGGACCCTGCTCTGAAAAATGTTACTGACATGTAACTGCTCTTGAATTTGGTGCTCACAACTCTCCATACACTTCTTCTGTAGGGGGGGAGTGTCCATGAGGAATGCACAGCACTGCACCCCAGGGATTAGAATGTGGTATATTGAAGGGGGGGGGTTGGAACATTGTCCAAATGTGTCCTACAATGCTTTTTGGTTCATTAGGATCTTTCAGAGTTGCCCATGTTTACCGTTCCAGTTCTCACTAACTTTTGGGCTGTATTGCATGTATTACCACATTTAGGACATTTGGGCTGATTTCAGGTCCTAAGACACACAATGCTGTGGCATTAGGTCCTTTCTGTTCCTGTGTGGGAGCTTCTAAAAGCATCCCGACCTAGAGGGATTTTCAAGCTTGAGGATGTGTTCATCAACTTAATGACACTGCAAGAAAGCTGTTTGAAGTTGGAAGATTCACACTCCCATCAGGAAAGTGTGAGTCCTTCTGGTTAGTCTTTTTGATTAACCCAAGCTAGTTTCAGATTTAATGATCTTAATGTATTTATCAAGCATACACTTGCCTGTGTACGCACATGTGCATACATGCACACACACACATACACACCATGGTTCTTAGGAGAAAAAACCTATTAAATAGGTACAGTTTGCTTTAGAACTTCCCGGAGAGCACTACGTGACTGAAGTTTTGACAGGGTAGAATGGATGGGAATTATTTTACAATTACTCAAATAACAAGAGCAATGCTAAGAAAATTAAGTGGAAAAAAATACAACTAACACAGAGGAACATACTCATGGATTTGGTAATTACCAAATTCTGTAACCAAGTTGAATGATCATTAGAATGAATTCACAATTGGTTTATTTTATGTTTTTTGTCTATTTTCCAAAAAGGATTAGTCCTCTACTGCAGTCCTAATGGGTTTGAATTAGTTTCCAGTTAAATAGAAATGAACAGAATGAGCTTCCAGGTTGGACATGATTTTATTTTATTTTAAAACTTGGCTCTTGCAACACTGTAATTCTCCAGATCAATCCTGGCCACACAGCGTCCTCATTTTTCCATATCTTTCTTCCAGCAAAAGTCAAGTAATAAAAAACAAAGCAAAGCAAACTAATACATAAAACATCATCACTGGATAAAGCAGTGCCTCATAAAACGAGCCCCTTGTCACTTTCTTCTTTTCTCTTTTGTAAATAGACGTCCTGGTAAAGAGCAGGATGCTGCAGCCGAGAAAAGTGGAATGAACACTCGAAGCTGGGGCAACACCAGACCGATGGCAGGAGCGTGTGTTCCTCATGCTCTGAATAGACAGCAAACGTTCCCAGCAAATTCTAATTCCAGCTGCTTTTGACTCAGGTGATGAGAGTGGTGGCAAGATATTTAGGTAGATGCACCATCCGAATTGACCTTGAACTATGCAAGGCTGCCCAGCAAGACTCTGAGAATACTTCGAGGTCACTCGTCCCGCTTCTCAGGAGACATGACATTATTCCTATATTCCCGGAAGGCAGGACGCGTGACGTTTTCACTGAGAAACCTTTTCCCTCGGGTTTGAAAACCAGAGAACAAGCTGAGCAAGCTATGAGCACCGCGAAGAGTTCCTGTCACAGGGCAACTGAATCTCTCGTAGAAGGTTGATGCTTTTCCGTCTAGGACCACCAGGAATTGCAGAGGCCTGTGGGCGCTGCCTTCTTCTTCTATGGCCATCTCACATCCTCACCATCTGCAAAACAGAAATGCAGGCATTACTCTTAATGTCATGACTGGGTTTAAAATGTTCCTGCTGGATTCGACTCCACTGTATGCCACGGAGGCAACAAATAAATATTATTTTGATTGTTTCAACAGTCAAAGTTCAGTGGAGGGCGACGCAACAATAAATATCCACGGTCAGCCTATAAATGGACATGCAGATGTACTTGGTCCTGGGAAAGACCTGGAATCCTGTGCTTAGCAAGACTCATGGTGGGCATCACTGAACCCAAGTAGAGATGACATTAGGATTATGGCCAGAATCTTCACCTTTTTTTTTTTTTAAGCATTAATCTTTAGACAACACTCCTTCCCTCCCTCTGCCCTGCCTCTAGCATCCATGTGGACTTCTGCTTCCAGCATCAGCACTTATTCCCATCCAGAGGGTGGCTGCTAGCCACGGGAGGCAGGCAGGGGTGCCTGGGCGTCTACAGGCACCCCCAGGCAGCCCTTGACCCACCCATGGCCTACAAGGGGGTGAGGAAGTCCACTTGCCTGCTCAGATCAGGACGACTTGGCAGCAGAGCTCACAGCCTGAGCAGCGGGAATTGCAGGCTGGAGTTGCCCTCGGTGGCTCTCTGCCGAGATGTGGCTCCTGCTGGGCTGGCCGCCTTCCCTCTCTGGCTTCCTCCGCTGCCACCTGGATGCCCTGTGAGTGCGGCCATCTTGGGATGCCACACACTCACGATCCTCACTCTGGGTCCTGGCTTACAGGGAGCCTGGCTCAAGACGGGGTCCTAAAGATGCCCCAGCCCACACAGCCTCAGACACTTGAGAAGGCAAAAACTGACAAAGAGCGACAACTGCCACACTTCTCTTTCAATTGACCCAGCAGGCTCTAAATATCGCCGAGATCTGCCTTTGTTATTTTCCCTTTAAAATAAAATGCAACCATGCTCAGAGCTAAAAGTCAGATACTTTGTAGAGTCCATTTCTTTCTTGAAATGTATTTCCTTTCCACTCACCTCACTGACTTTCATCCAGGCTGTAAGATACCTATGTGCGTTGAAATATTTTGTTTACTGACTGATAATTCTCTAAAGCAAAGAGATCTACATTTAAATACATTTTTTAAAATTTCTTATGTCTATAAGCATCTTTTGTGTTAAAATTGTTTGCATTGGATTAATGTTAGAATTTATAAAAATATAATTTTAAATCTTGGTAATTCTATCAACACAACATAAACATTTTACCAGCAATCCATGAGGTGGGTCATTTTTTCCCCTTATTTTTCCTCATTACTTATTGTTGGAGTGAGGCAAAATTTATTATCAGTTTCAATGGCATTTAGTTTTAAATGATGCTGTTAAATATTATTTATATAAATGGGTTTTGAAAGCTGTACTATCGCAATGTCCAATTGTCATTTGAAGCTTTTCTGCCTTCTAGACCAAACACTACCAATAATTTTTCAAAAGGGTTATGAAAGAATCTATTAAGTCACTAGATGACATTTTCCCATTTTTAGGAAATACACCCCACTCTGTCAAACTTAACATTTATCTTGAGAAACTAACATATGAGTGGAAGCATTCCCTCGGGATAAATTAAGCTGCAATAGTTTTGGACAAATAGGATCTGCTCTATATCCTTTTTCTTCAGGACTTTTCAGCTACAACCGAGCTCATCTGTTTTATGGGACATGTCCCCCACGGGACATCACGGGTGGGACTAGTCTCTTCTGTAAAACCAATCAATACAGCTGCCTTAAAAAGACTGATCTGGAATTCCAATTAAAGTGAGCATCTTACTGAGGGTCTGTATGATGAGGACTTTCTAGGATTCTGTTCCAAGACAGGTAAGGACTAGGGCCCTTGTGAGAAGTGTTCTGGCCTCATGAAACCATGTGAGATTTTCCATCGCTCCCTACTTGACTCCCTCTGGAGAGATGCCTCCCAGGCTAACAGCTGGCAAATGGGGCTGGTCAGGTCACCAAAGGAAATTTATCATCACTTTGTCATCCTCACGCTGTAACCTCTCTGATCTATGAACCAATCGGAACACGAGTTCCAACAGACTTTTCCAGCAACAGAAATACACACAGAATGAGGAAGACCCCCAAGGCCTCCCCAGGGTGGTCTGGTCCAGGGGAAGGATGCCCACAGATGAAACCAGGAGAAATGCCTCCCGACTGACAGCATGCATCCCATCCCTGCACACGTCCGTCACGGGTTTTACATCTGGGCAAGCTTTGTCATCAGGTTCAGGATGGCCAGGGAAGATGCCATTGTATGTGTGCGTGGCAGGGAATGCGGGGATTCCTGACACAAATACTCTCGGGTAGGTAGAAGCCTTGACTAGTTCTCAAGCCTATGTACTGGACAGTCTCTGTGGTGTGTGTACCCCAAGAGGAAACACCGCCTCAGCTCCCCGTCACACAAATCAGAAAACTGAGGACCAGGACCATCAGGTGCCTGTGAGATGACAGAGTGAGCTAGTGACAGAACAAAAACTAGGAGCTGGGCCTCCTCACTGACGCCACGGCCACCCACCCTAGCGCCATCGGTCATCCTCACTGCCAGCAGCAGGTGTGCCATCAAGCTGATCTCTGCTCAAAGTGCTACCTGAAGCACTCTGCCTTCCTGACTCATTGCGCAGTGCAGCCTGCACCCTATTTTACAGAGGAGGAGATGGAGACTCAGCCAGGCGAAGTGGAGGACCTGAGATCACACGGCTGGGAACTGCTGAACCGAAGTGGGACTCAAATCCAAGTCTGGTCACTGGGATCACACCTTCAACTATCCTTTTCCCTCTTGGGGGTTACAAAGCATGACCCCCATAAGATAACCCTGATGCGAGGTTGCACAGTCACACAGACTAGACGACAGCCCCCCAGGGTCACAGTGAACTCAGTCCATGGAAGGCACTGATGGGTCTTGCCTCAAGGCCACTTATCAGCGATTTTTTAGGAAAATGATTTTCCCCCAAATACCTACAAGTGTTCAGTTGAACAGTAGAGAAGACTAATAATTTAGGGTCAATGTCAGTCACATTGAGTTAGTGGTGCCAGACTGCATCTGAAGTCCCCAAACCCTCTGAGGCAGCAGGTCTGGAATGGGACCCAAGAGCCTGCATTTCCAAGGGGCTCCTCGCTGATGCCACTGTTCTCCGTGCAGGGAAAAGCATCTTCAAGAATCGCTGCTTTGACAGCAGAAAAACTAAGACTAAGGAAAAAGCCTGGGTCGGCACAATGGAAGACGGAACACACTTCCATTTGAAGAATCCACAGCAAAGTCTTTGCAAATGTGTGTCACAAAGAACAAAGAGAAAACCTGTCCAGGGAGAAGATGGGGAGCAGTAGCAGGAAAGTGAGTCAGGGTAGAGAAAAGCCCATTCCCTCTGGGCAAATGCAAGATAAGCAAGCTCTGAAAAGGCTGAATTTTCAGTTTTAATCAGCAGATGTATCACCAGACCTATGTCCTTCACGCGGGGATGACACTAGTGGGTCACGTGCCAAGCACCATTCTGAACTTCATGGGTTTTAGCTCCAAGCTCTCAACAACCCAGACAGGTTTTATGATCTCTTTTCACAAGCTCACTATGAGATACACCTGTGTTCTGGAAAGAGAGTTTAAGAATCTAAGCTGCTGCGACAAACAGCACGAGGCTGGGCGCTGGGACACGTCAGTGGGCTGTTGCACCCACTGCCTTCTCTGTAAAAGACACGGTGCAACTCTGTGATTCCTCACGGCTATCTCCAGTTCTCAAAGGTTAACCTTCCACAATGCCAAGAAAAAAGCCAACCTGACATTTTCTGAAGAGATCCGGGCTGACTTCATGGAGCAGGATGACTGAACATCACCGAACCCAGCTCTGGGCTAGCACCCTGAGAAAGATGATGATGATGATATATCTACATATACATCTATATATATATGTTGATGATATATGATGTCATATATAACATATGTTGATGATATATATGATGATATATATTATGTATCATTCATATATGTGTGTAGAGATGTACATATGTGTAAGTATATACTCACATATATATATGAATGATACATAATTGAGTAGAAAGCTTTTAGAAGGAAAAATAATGAAGAATGATAAAAAAGACATCAGTAATGTTTATGAAAATCTTGTCATTCTATCAGCTTTATCAACTCTATCAACTCTATTGGAGCCACAAGTCACCTTGTGATGCTAACACAGCTAGTCAACCCCATTCCCCCACAGGGTTTTTGAAGGAACCAGTGAGATCACGTTTATGAAGTTGTAACTGCTGATCTCCGCACATGGGTGAGCTGCAGCTGGGAAATGCCACCCTTCCTACCTAGCCAACTTCCTTCTAGTGCGGTAGAAGGTGGATGAGTTTGTCATCCAGTCCCTGCCTTGGTTCCACCTGCCTGGCACGTGCTCTCCAGCCAGTCACCAGTCAGCTGGATTCTTTCTGATTCCCAGGCTGTTCCACCACAGCTACAGCTACCTTCACGATATGTCTATCTCCAGCAAATTCTGTTTTCCTTCATACAAGAATGTCTTTATTTTGCCTTCATTTTGGAGGGATATTTCACTAGATGTAAAATTACAAGCTTGCCATTTTCTCCTTCCAGCACTTTCAGGAAAAAATGTTCTAGCATCTCTGGCCTCCATGGTATCTGATGAGAAAGCTCCCTTCTTTTGTCCTTTTCCTCTGGTTCTCCAAGATTTTTGTTTCTGTCTCTTCCCCCCTTTTTCTCGGTAGTTTATGTTGTGTCTGAGTGGGGCTGTCTGTGAGCACTTAAAACCTGTAAAGTTGTCTTTTAACAATTTGCAATGTTTTTAGACCTTATTTCCTCAAACTTTGTTTCTGGATGAATTTCTTGCTACTTTCCTTCTAAAATCCCAATAAAACAAAGGTAAGATTTTTTTTGATAGTTCCATAAGTCTGTTCATTTTTTAAAAAAATCTCTTTTCTTGCTTCAGCTTATATAACTAATCTAACTTCAAGGTCACTGACTCTTCAGCCATCTTCATTCTGATAAACGAGCCTGTCCAGAGAATTTCTGATATTCCAGGTGATGCATCTTTAACTTTTGAAATTTCCTTTGGTCCTTTCCTGTAATCTGTATTTCTCTGCTGAGAATATCTATCTTTTTGTTCATTTCAAGCTGCTTCCCTGTATTTCATGGAGTTAGTTATAGCAGCTGCATTACACTATTGATAAAGAGGCAGACCTTCGCTATCCAAACTGTGCTTGATCCTTGTCCAGTTCCTCCCCACCCCCATTCTGCACGAGGGTTAGGGATTCCCCTGCTGGCTTAGGATTCCAAAGCCTCAGTTCTTGTTCCCCTCAGTTGATTGTTGCAACATTTGAATCAACTTGAAGTATACTCATCTCAAGTTGGTTGACTGTCTTTTTCTCTGAGGGTGGTTCATCTTTACTAGTTTTCTGTATGTTGCAAAATTTTGAATTCTATTCTCAACATTTTGAATATTACATCGTATAGACTGTACACCCAATTATACCCAATTATAATTCTTGGGAAGCAGTATGAACTTATTTCACCCTGAGGTTAAAGAGGGCCTAGTAGATTAGACCGGATACTTACCTATATTTATATTTAGTTTCTGCTTTTCTACAGATTATTTCCTCTTCCTTTTCTGTCTATATGTTTCATACTTCCTCAAGTCTCATTTTCAGTCATTTTGCTGATTTTGTTCTCTATCAATACTCTAGCACTGTCTACACTGTCTTCACTGTCTACAGTGACACACCCATATACATATAAAGTTGCTAGGTTATATGACTGGGATATGTTCAGCTTTAGTAGATACCCAAGCACAGTTAGGGTAATTTCCATATAATCTTGACATACAGCAAAGGTTGTACTAAAACTTACTGACACTTGCTGTCTGAGTCTTTAGTGGTCGGTCCATAACCACTTTCTCACAAAACTGCCATCAGCCTCCACATGGATCTTAGAGCCACAGCAGCAGCCACATGTTCCCAGGCCCGCTGTGGCAGGAGCTCGGCTGAACGCCCAAATCTCAGACCAGAAAGCCCTGGTTGCTAAGGGAGGAGCTAGACCTTCACTGTGGATTCTTCAAATGGAAGTGTGTTCCGTCTTCCATTGTGCCGACCCAGGTTTTTTCCATAGTCTTAATTTTTCTGTTGTCAATGCCTCCCCTGACACCACGCCAAGCATTCCCATCTACTTCTAGTTGGGTTCTGCTGATACCACTGCATTTCTGGGATTTTATCTCATTCCCCTTATTTGTAGGGACCCTCTTGTGACCCAGGTTGATAAACCATTTATGCGTTATCTCCACCTGGCTCACCTTCCACCAGGGGAAGAGCCACATGAAGCAAAGCACTACAGGGTCTTCAACTCTACTATAACCAGGGGTTACCTTTTTCATCTTGGTGTTTATCATTTGCTAGAGTTGTAATTTCTTCTGAATGTGCCTCTTCCTTGTCTCTCGTCATCAGCTCCCCAGTTGAAAAGAGCATGTATAACTTCTGGATCGGATCAGTAGTTGTCCCAGAGCCATTACTATGCTCATTAACTAACGCAAAGAAATGCTGTTCCTGCGAACCCAATTCATCAAACAGCTCACTGCTCTCTGTGTCTATTTCATATACCCCAGGAGAAAGGCTGAGATGATAGAGAAAAGAGATAAAAATATGTTAGCCGTGTCCCCTGCAGGATTAAATGTAAATATAGCCAGATCATATAACAGGCATCAGTTGTATGGATGGAACTGGAATAGTCCAAGTGCGGTTCATGGATGAGATTGGACTCAGTGGCAATTTTCTAATACTCCAAAGGGGAATTAGACATTTGGCTCAGTGATGTATGTTATTTTCCAAACCAATGTTATTTTCATCACTGAATTTTTATTGCATACTTAAGGTTGTATTTTTCAGAATAAAGCTTGAATGAGTCCTTCCTGCCTGTTTTCAGATGGAGTCTGTTCCTAAACAGCAGAAAGTGTTTGATGGTGTTTCATGAGGTTTTATTTTTCATGTTTTTCATCTTCTCCAACATTGTCACATAAGACCCCTGATATTATACATTTTCTGTGGTAGCATCCAATACTAGAGCAGCCTTTATTTCTTTTTTCTTTTTATTTTTTTGAGACTAGGTCTCGCTATTTGCCCGGGGTACCATGGACTCAAGCAATCCCCAGCCTCAGTTTCCCAGGTAGCTGGGATTACAGGCGCGTGCCACCACACCCAATTATTTTTTGGGATCAGGACTTGCTGTGTTGCCCCGAGCAAGACTCAAACCACAATCCCTAGCCCCAGCTGCTTCATAGGCTGAAGCTTACAGACATGAGCCACAGTGCCCGGTTTAGAGCAGCCTTTCTTTCTGCTTCAAAAGCAACGAATATGGGAACATGCTTCTTTCTAATATGGGTCATACTCTATTATTAATACCAGACCTGGGCTGTTATCACTAGCCAGGTGCATTTACACATATGCCCCCCCACACCCCTGAAAACTGAAATGCCACTTATTTAGAATATGTTTTTAAAGACTTTCCAGCTGTATTATTACTCAAACTGTGAATGTATCAACTCACAGTGCAGAGTTTTCTGTGCCAACATTCTCTGGGGTGGGAGAGGTGATGTTAACACACTTGGGTTTCAGATCTGCAGGGGGATATTTGTTGATGGTACCTGGAGAGAGAGTGGGCTGATTAGTCTAAATCTTAGCCTGCCACGTTCTATCATCCAAAGGCAGTTCATTTTCACCCTACTGTGGTTAGAGGGGTTAGTAAGAGCAAATAAAATTCCTAAGGGGCTCAGCAAAGCAGACACCCTCTGACACTGAAATATCTTGTTGGTAAAATCAAACAAGATACAGCAACGACTGAGTTCCAAATTCCCATGCTTTTTACATCACAGGCCTGAGATATAAAGCAAGGGCAACGCTAATCCCTTCTATCAGCTGTTTCTTTCCCTCTGAAACTAAAAGGATGATCTGTCTAGAAGACTCCATTAGCTTTTAATATTGTCTACATGATTTATATTGGGGTTGGAAGATGGTACCATTTTTATTTATTTTTTTTGGCAAGAGCCACATCTGCTCCTAAACATAAATCCTGACTGCCAGTTTTCCTGAGTGTTACACGAGCCCTGAGACTCTGAGAGTACCAGGAAATCTGCATCCCTGTGATTCCCTGGCAAATGTGCAGGTAACCTTTAAATGTAGCCTCTACCCCACCCTTAATTTCCAGCGTAGGCTAGGACTTGGTCGATGGTGCAAGCTCTCAGGTGGGCTGCTATCTCCAAATGTAAAATGACCAAGCCTGGATAGAACCTGGTGCTGCCACTGTTGAGGCCTCACCCTGAAAACATACTCTTACCCACCCTCCTGCTATGCCTATGCTGGCTGTTTGGGACAGAGGCTCTATAAGAGACTGTGCCCATAGTTCCTTAGAAGTCAAATCTGAACAAAATTAACTTGGAACAGGAACTTGGCACACAGTAAACACTCACAGATGAGGACAAGAGACACTTTTCACACCCTTCAAGGCAAAGACCTTGATGATGCACTAGCAAAGTTCAAGGTCAGGAAGACTTGGGGTTTATCATCTCTGTGATTTGTTCACTGCCTTCTCTTCATAGCATATATACCACCACTCTTGATCAAAGTGAGTATCATTCAACTAAGTCAACAGGCAGAGGGTACACACAGACAGTACATCTATTGCGCAAGCAATAGAGGAGAAAAATTTTAATGACTTACGTCTGATTAAATGAACAAATGGCTTGATAAACTTGATGATATAGTTCAAATCTGGTTTGTGGGTTCGGCCAAGCTGGACCAGGTGATGATCCAGTGGGTGGCTGGCTAATTCTTCTAATTCCATCTCATTGCACATTGGACCAAACGAAAACACAAATATGGAGTAGCCCTCACACTTGGCTCTCAGAGATACATCTCTTAAGACTTCCTTGTCTAGTGGGTTGGTTTCACCAGCAGATATAACGAAGATAACTTTGTTTCTCTTTAGGTTGGGGGTTCCTACAAAGACATTGTCAATTGTCCACTGCAAGGCATGGCCAATAAAAACATCTCCATTGAGCTTTAGAAAAGAGTCTTGGAGATGATGTTTCATTTGGGATACACTACCATAAGTGACCAAATCAAATTCCAAGTGGACAGGGCAGTCTTCAGTGTTGGGCAGATAGCCTGGAGGCGAGTAACTCAGGACTGCCACTCTGTCTCCATAGAGAGAGGTCTGAGGGTCTGGGGTGATATGGAAGTAATCGAGCACAGAGATTATGAAAGCTTTCACTTCCTGAAAGTCATCATTTCCTACTCTGTGGGAAGCATCTATGAGGAAAGCCACATCCATGTAATATTCTTCAAGAGAGGCATCTCCAGGTTCAAAAGTAAGACCTGGTTCTTCTTTTCTGCCATGATTTTCATCTCCTGCAACAGAATAACTCAAGTCACTCCTTTTAGTGATAGGACACGCCTGGAACTTCTAGCCAAGGGTGGCAGATACACAGCCTAGGGGTGTTGCCAGGTTTCATCCCTCACCAATGACAAACATCACTGATTAATCACAGTGCTGTTCCCTGATGTGGTCAGTCTCCACTTGTGTCTTCACACAGTGCATGGAGCCATGACCACCTGACCAATACTCTTAGAGGGGAAGAAACCCATTTGCTGGCCTATCTCAGATCTTCATCAAAGGACTGATAGCTCCTCCAGCTATTATCATATGCAAGGTGAGAAACACGTTATAATTTTAAAACTTTTAGTGTCCAATCACATAGTTACTAAATTTGGAGAAAACCACTGCATGAGATCAAATCCTATGGAACACCTAAGAGTCAAATATATCGTATCAAAGTTGCATTTATGCCTAGAACAAACACATACACGTGTTCTAAATATGTTACCTAGTCTGATGTCACGAGAGTAAGGATTAAAGCATATGTTAGACCAAATGCTGCGTAAGACATGCCATACTCTAAGATGGTGGCGCTTAATGTGCCATTTCACATGTCTATGCCCACGCCAAGTTGAGAAGCCAGCACCATGAGACATGAGACAGATTATTTGCATTCCTAAGCTTATAGATGAGCTCAGTTGACTTCCACTTTTTTTTTTCGGTAGCAAGACTTCCTCTATGAAGGAAAATGCCTCCATTGACATTCTGCTAACTTATCTTGTTGCAAGTAGCACAACTCTAAGCCCAAGGGATTCCTAAGCTACATCTATAACATGGGGGTGATACCCAGTGGGCGAGGTCACCACAGGAAATTCAAGCTCGGAAGGAAAGGAAGTAGGTGGTCAGTGTTTTTGGTTTTCTCTGAAAGAAGTGTGTTTGTGAGTCCAACCTAGCAAGTAGTAGATTTCTAAATGGCAACAACGGAGGCCCCTTTGTGCTTAACATAATACTAAAGCATCCATGTATTTCTTTACTTAATCCTCACAAATGAACCAATGCCATAAAAGCTTAAAATGAAATAGAATGCAAAAAAACAGACTAATGGCTAATGTTTATAAAAGGGCAAATAAATGCCGTGACTGATGATTTCTGGGTGCTTTAGGAACTCTACATTTCTAGGGTAAATGTTGTATTCTTTCTTTTAAACTATTGTAGGATTTTGATAAAACAAAATTTGTGTATCTTTAAGGAATGCAATGTAGTATTCTGACTTAAATATACATTTTGTAGTGATTACCACAATCAAGCTAACATTATTGTATTCTATTTGCTAAAATTTTGTTGAGAAGTTTTGCATGTGTGTTCACGAGGAATGTTAGTGTGTAGTTTCCTTTACGTATTAGGGCCTCAGTCTGCTTAATCTGTCTGCACAGTTTTGTTCTGCTTTAATGGTTTTAATTGGCATTATTTCTTCCTTAAAATGGTATTACTTCTTCCTTAAATATTTTGTGGAATTCATAGTGAAGTCATTTGGGGCTAGAGTTTTCTTTATAGGAAGAATTAAATTATACATTCAATTATTTTGGCAGGTTTAGGGTTATTTAGATTATCTCTTCTTGAGTGAACTCTGGTAATCTCTGCATTGCAAGGAATTTATCTATTTCACCTAAGGGGTCTAACTTATAGGCAAAAAAAATAGCATTTCTGAATATCCTTTTATTATATGTAGACTAGGTCTCCTCAGTCATGTCTGACACTGAACATTTGGTGAGTTCAATTACAGTTTAACAATTTTATTGATCACCTCAGAGAAACAACTCTTGGTTTTACTGATTTTCTATTTCATTGAATTCTACCTTACTTTTAATATTTTCTTTCTTCTGTTTACTTTGAGTTTAACTTATTCTTGCTTTTCTATCTCATGAAGTACAAGCAGAATTCAATGATTTGAAATCTTTTTTAAAAAAATCTTACCAATATAAGCATGTAATGCTGTAACTGATCTCTCTTAGTACTTGGGTTAATGGAATTAACAAATTCTCATATAGTGTGATTTTATTGCCATTACTTTCAAAATACTCTATAACTTCCCATTTTACTTCTTGGGTCATGCATTATTTAGAAGTGCTTCATTCCATTTCTAAATATTTGGAGACTTTTCAAAGAGATTTCTGTTACTGGTTTTTAATTTGCTTGTGTGTTAACCAGACAGTGTTCTTGGTATGACTTGACTCCTTTAAGATGTTGAGAACTGCTTTAAAGTCCTCCAAATATGGTCTAATTGGTAAATGTCTCATGGGTACTTGAAAAGTAATAAATATTCTGCTGCTGTGTGAAATGTTCTATAAATACCAATTAGGTCAAAGTGGTTGATAGTATTATTGAAGTCTATGATATTCCCACTGATTTTCTGCCAATGATGAGAAACTCCTTTTTGAAACAAACTTTTCCTCCTTGAGTTTTGAGTTTCCTTTGGATAATATCTACTGCCACATTTTCAAGTCACGACCATTACTCTAACCAGGGTATCAATCACCTAAGACAGTGTGGTTTTCAGTTCCACAGATTTTCTTTAAACACTTGTCTTTCTACCTTCTGTCTCTAGTTGACTTTTTAACATATGGAATCGTTAAAATAACTTAAAATATCTTTGTCTTCTAGTTTGAATAACAGTTTTGGTTTGGTTATGCATGATTATGTGCTTGATTACTGGTCATATCTTTTTGCTTCATTTTATACCATTTATTGTAAAATGATTCTTTTGAGATGGAGGTGATTTTTGTATTCTTATAAATATTCATGTGCTTTGTTTGGGAGGCAGTCAAATTACATAGAAGCAGTTTGATCCTTCTGGGTCTTGTTATGGTTTCTTAGGTGAGCCTGAAGTAGTGCTTAATTTAATGAGTCCTACTCCTCAAGTGAGACCTTTCAGCTGAATACTTGAGGGGAAATCTCTGCAGATACTTGGATCTCTCTACTCTTAACAGGCACACTGGACTCCACCTCATCTCCCCCTCCCTGCAGCATGGTGTGAACACTTTTTATAAGCAGCATGCTGGAGCAATTGGAGGGCTCACCTCACTTATTTTTCATTTCTAAAAGACCACTCATTTCCTGATGTATTGAAAATTACTTTTTCATTTTTTGCCTTATAGCTACTTCATTTGAGAGAAAAATCTAGTTCTTATTGAGTATTTCCAATACATGAGAACTGACCATCTTGCTAGAAATCCTTTTTTCTTTCTTCTCAGAAAGGACTAATAACTGGTCAATTGTGTATAGATTCCTTATCAATACACTGGCAGTCATTTAATAGGCTTTTGCATTTCTCAGACATGTTTGAAATTTATGGGTCTCTCATTTGCCACCAAGAAACTAATTTCCAACTTTTAGACGTTTTACTCAAGATGGAAGTTTTACTCAAGTTTTACTTCCCTCATTAAACATGAACTAGGAAGTGCAGACAAAAGCATCTATTTGACATTCTTTGCTGTGGAAACTGTATACTGCACTTTACTCCTAAGACACCATCATCGAAAACATTTCAAGAGTTCTTGGCTATAGACTATTGGGACATATGAGGATTACTTAAATCGGCATTTCTGTCATTCTGGGGTTTGCAGTCCTGGAACTCATTGAGCATTACTTCTCTGTTACCAGGATCTCTGTTTTCCAGCAACAGAGCTTCAGCTTCTTTAAAGAGACCCAATAAACACACTGTTAAAATACTGGAAAAGTGTTTTATAAATGGCCTGGTAGACGAGGAAGGGTTGGCAGACAGCGTCAGTGGACTATTTTTTACTATGATCATACTGAAAATAAGACTCCTTTTTGTAGTTTCTCTTTATAAATGAACAAAATCTCCATCGTTTTCCATATTACGCAGCAGAAATATTTTCTAGAGCTATATTTACCTAGAAAATCCCTAAACATCTAACTTCTTACAAGGCAAGCATGAGAACTGAAGAAGCTAAATGGAGATGAATATTCCAGGAAAAGTCTAAAATTCAATCAAACACAAGATGTGATTATTCTATGTTTTCTGAAGCCATTTTATTCAGGGAGACTGGGCCTTTAAAAAATATTTTCCTTCTAGAAAATCTGGTGGAAATGTAGATACAACATACCCATAGCTCATAGCAGTGCTATCTGTTTTCTGGAAGTGTCACCCAAGCCAAATTCCCATCTTCAACTCTGGAAGAATTTCCTCAGAATCTGTCATTCTGAAGAAGCACTGATTTATTTCATTATGGATGAGGCTTGGAAGGAATTATGAACAGGCTTAGACTTCCAGGGAAGGATCCCCAGAGAGTAGCCTCATACTGGCCAAGACTTAGCTGTAATTCCAAGTGAGCTCCAGTAACATCAGGGAGAAGCAGGGATGGGAAGAAAATTTGGGGCAAAGTTACAGGAGTTGAGTCATTTAGATGGGAATGAAGTTTGCTGGAAGAATCTATGCTACCTTTCATGATATTTATGGGAATTATTTTTTTAATTTTTGAATCTTTTATTGAGTTAATATTGGTTTATATCATTGTTTGACTAATAGGGGTGCTGGATACCCCCCTTCAGGCACTGCTACCACAGTGCACCTACGACCAAGGAACCCAAAGTTCACACCAAAGAACTTGTGCTCCTCCCCACTGCATTCTTATCACTCTATTTGTGGGAATCCCTAAGAGATGTAGGAGCTATCCTGCATATCACAGTCTTGCGACTTGTCCAGGGACCAACATTACCCATGTTTCCTCCATGAGCACACCACATGCATAGCTGAGGCCATTTTTGTGTGTGTATATGGCAACAGATACACACACTTGAATTGCAGCAGATACTTTTCAAGTTAACACTTTTTATAAGTGGTAGACAAGGCCTTTTCCTGCATGTTCTTCCTTTCTGAGTCTTTAACTGAATATTCAGTTTGCTTCTGGTCTTGTTCTCAGCTCTACACAAGTCTCTTCTCACTTAATCTTTTATACAATGCTAGGAGGGTGGCATCATTATCATTCCCATTGTACAGATAATCAAGTTGAGGCTTGTAGAGGGTCAATGATTTGGCTAAGAAATGACAGCATGTAATAGGGAGAGGCAGCAGGTATACCAGCTCTGTGTAACTCCTTCCGAAGAACTGTTCATCAGCTATAAGGGTGCGGCAGAAACACCAAAAGACATTATTAATGGATCACCAGTTTGTGGCATCTGATGTGAAGAACAAGGTTCTGGTGGCTCAATTACTATTGCTTCTGGCTGATGCCACTAGAGAAAGTTTTCTTCCCAAAGCAGGTAGTGCTTGCTTTTTTCCTTCTCTAGCATTGCAGAACTATGTTTATAAGCAGAAGCCTATCCTAGTGTTTGAGTCTGCAATTTGTTAGCAATTTGTGACCCTGGGACTTCTCCGAGATTCAGTTAATACATAAAACATGGTAATAGTAAGTGACCACCTTACAGTTTCTGAAAAAAGTGAAGTTTTCACAGTGGTGCGTATGTTCTAAGTACTTCATAAATACTTCCAGAAGGATACAGAGAACATGAGACATCTGAGAATCCTGCCCATGAAACTTTGTGTTGCAAACCAGAATTTCCCTAAGAAAAAGTACAAAGTCAGCTGGTTTTAGCAAAACATAATTTACACACCAAGGTACAAGTACACCCATTCTCCCCAAAGCCGGGACACGCAGTGTTGTGTTGATGAGGGCTTACCTGCGGAGGCGCTCGTGTTCATTTACATACCTCTCCAACACCATCAACCCTGGCCTATCTTCCCTCCTGCGTGCTGAAGTCACTGGTCAAGTTTTAAGCTGGGCAGCACGAAAGGTAGGCACATGTATGTGTCCCGCTGTGTGTCATCAATTTTATGCCAGAGGAAAATACAGACATGTTTAAAATTTTCTTGTCTAGAGTCCTCTTGACCCCAATTGTCTGAACTGTTTGACCAAGGCCGGAAAGATTCCCTTAAAATGGGTTGCATCCTTTCCCCCATGGAATTAGAATACATGACTTTCCTGGCCTAGATTTTTCTAGATGGCACCTAGTCTATAAGACTCACTCACCCTGGCCAACTACTTAACAGTTTGAAACAACAGTCTGCTAAGAGGCGGCAGCAGCATGCCGAGTAAAATGATGAATGCCTTAGGAATTATTTATATCTAAACACCTGGCCTGGTGCTTGGGTTTTAGAGAAGTTGTTCTAGTCTCTGGTCTTTGGATGAATTATACAACCAAGTTATCCTGGTTTTATGACCTCTGGGTGAGTTATAAGCAAGATTTTTTTTTAAGTGAAATTAAAACTTAAAATAGAATGGCACCACCAAAATTATTTTAGAATAACTCTCCCACATGATGCCATGGTTTAACTTAGCCTCAAATGTGGCAGATGGGTACATTGCCTCATTTGTAAATGCAGACAATGCTGTCATCAGGCAGTATGGTGTGCTTAATTAAAAGTCAGTGGTTTTGTGCCGAAGGCTATAGGTTTGAATACTGACTGTCACTTAAGAGTTATGAGAATACCTGAGTTTTTAACCTTTGCATAACATCCTGGTCTGTCAAATAGAAGTGTAATAATAACGATAACTTTTGGGGGGAAAGATTAAATGAAATCACAGATATGAAGCCCTGAGCATGCTGCCTGGCACATAATGGCACTACACTGACAGTAGCTTTTGCTGTAACTCTTAGTACGCAAGCATTCATTGTCCAATCACCCAGTCGGGACACATATGCAACCCTTTGAGACGAGAGTGTGTGGACTAACTCCTGGCCTCAGCATTCCATCTTCACTTCTTATTGAACTGAACACTTTGAGTTGCATTAGGCACTTTAAATGCACATTGAGTGTATTATGCTAGACTGCGGACTTCTTGAAGGCAGGGCTTCTGTCTCAGTTTTTATTTTTTAAACCTTTCTAAGCCTTCCAAGGGAATAGCTCAGGGCTTGCCTCAGCAGGAGCCAAATGCGTATTTTTTATCTGACTAAATGGTCCTGAGAAAATCATGTGACTGTGTAGTGCAGCCAATGCCATCTGGGCAGGTCTGTCGGTTCTAGGAGCTACAGAAGAATGTCAGAGCCCTTGGGGGGTTTCATAGGCTTAATGCTCTCAGGGTACCAGATGCACAGGCCCACCAGGCAGGCAGGCCAGGCGGCAGGGGTAGGGGATGCTGGGAGTCAGGTGAGCTCTGAGCCGCTAGCAATCATCATACCCTTTCTCCAGGGTCTCTCTCTCTAGCCTTCTGTTTGGTGTTATCTCTGTATTCTCTCCTCTTAAGGTGATGCTGCACTTTTCGCCTCTCCTCCCAGGCCCAGCTGTGCTAACGCACGCATACACACACCCACTGGGCCAGGTATGTACAATCATGGGGAAGGCACACCACCACAGGTATTGGTCGTAGAGGCTTATGGCGAAAAAAGCCTGGCCAAGTCATTTATCCTACAAAGCATTCATCAGTATCTTTTTTATGTACAACCAACTTTCAATCAGGGCTGCCACTGCCACCTCCAGCACTGCCAGTCACTACCACCTGCCCCCAGACCTCTCCTGCCCTCATCAACACCACCACCACCTCCTCTACCACTCATATCTACCAATACCATCAGCAACAGCAAACACCTTCACCATCACTGTCTTAGCTACAGCTGGGAGCAGCGTCGGTAGTTGCATCACCAACACCTTCCATCATCACCACCACCACCATCACCCAATTCCTACTTTAAGTGTCCATGTTTTATTCCACTAAATAGAGGCCCACATGAAAAAACTGCCACCGATCACTTTAGAACGTCACTTTACTAATGGCAACCAATGATCACATGACACATGCAGAAGCAACCTCAATGCACAACCATATTCAAATAATCTACTTACCCTGAACTTGGCAGTTCATATGAGCTTTGTCCACAGGTAAAACCTTTGAGGAAGACAACTACAATAACAATATAAGAAAATACCAAGTGAAGTCAAAGTAATAATCTCAGTCTAGAGTATAAAGCGAACTGGAGATTCAGCTTATTTCCCAAAGAACATCAAGGTGGTTGAGGTAAATGAAAGAGCTCATGAAACAAATCATAAAATTCAGACATGACCACAATCCTATCACTGACTTCTTTTCTAGAATATGCACTGATAGGAAAGCAGGATATCCACTGGTTCCATGGATGAC